>LQRL01113534.1:7606-31895 GCA_001703475.1 Hydroides elegans
GTGCAGGAAGATGAAAGGAGCACATATACACTGATGTTAATATAAAATATAGTATAAATTACAATAAAATATAATATCTCAAATTAACGCTATAAACATGTGGTGTGAGTAAGAAAATTAATAGTTTATTTTTGTTTAAGCAATTTTGTTGAAAAAATCTGCATATTTCGTGAACAATTCTCTCTTAGTTATAGTCTCGACAGCGAGGTTTTTAAACCATCATCATATAAATTCATATATTTTCGTGCATAATTTAAAAAAATCAGGAAAATTTATCGTTCGGAACATGTTCGAAATAATTATTTTATTAAGCATTTTTTAGACATTTTCCCTACCTCTTTAAATGGGCTTAAACGGGGACTGAGTGGCATAATCGGCTTAAGACTCTGCTGCTGCAGAGCGGGTTGGGAAACTATTCAAAACTAAAGTGGACAGTTTAGGCCTAACTAAACAGCCGTGCACTATCCATTTTTCACATAATGTTTATTCTGTAATGAGTGTTTTCTCGATTTGTTGCTGACCATCATAGAATACCATGTACAAATGTATTGAAACTAGATAAGTACACGAAGTCGTGTAGTTAGTACGCTCATTATAAGCAACAATTTCACATGTGACAATTACAAACTACATGAATAAACACTCAAATAAATATATTTTTTAAAAATGAAAATCAATTGAAAATAATATAGTTGACAGAGGTTCAGGAGATTGTTTTTAATAAAGCATAGTCTAGTTTTATTCAACTATAATATTATGAAGTATAGGCTTGCCTTCATTATCGTATACACTCATTTACTTGCAAATAAAGAATGAGCTTCTTGACATTGCTAAATCGAACATGATGTATACTTTATGTACACACAAAACGAATATTTACTTCATATTGATAAAACTATGAATAAATCCGAACAATAAGAATCATATGTGGTATTGGTATAAAGAGAAGTCCCAAATTATCGATTAAGATAAGCTTATATATTTATCTTTTTCTGATATATCTAAGCTATTTAAAACGTTCTGGCTGATTAACGTTCCATTTATAGCATTAGCACTTGTTGATATTTAAATATCATTTTAACGCTATGAGTTAAAAATCATCATACTGCCGGTCATGTCGTACAACAATGTCAATCAGAAAGACACCAACCATTATCATTGATAAAGTCTGCAACACATGATATAATTTGATTAATCAACTTCATATCAAATATCATCCGTATATTCCAAACAACTGATCATGTTCCAAAGTTATTCATTGAAGTATTAAAATACAAGTTATTGTTAAATACAATAACGTATGCATATATATGTCGTAGTCAATCTGTGAAAACCGCGTATGTTGACATTCGCTGAATTTTTCAGTCAATGTCAACATACGCTGGTTCACTCAGCGAATGTCAACAATACCTAAAATTTCCAGGCATTGTCAACATACGCTGAAATTTGCCCCGAAAAATTACACAGATTGACTGATATGAATTTAAAGGAATAAATCATTGTTGTCAGGTATACGTAATGTGTGTTTTATTGAATTCATGATTATGTATCATATTGAATGTGTTTTTATGCTGTATGGAACTGCCGTATGAATAGAATATCTATATCTCTCAAGATAATAAAGGCTGAATAATAGGATTAGTGATGCGTTGTTTTTGAAATGTAGTTAATTCATAAGCCAAACAAATATGCAATTGTGGTTTGATTGGATGTATTTAGGAACATATATAGCTCGAAATATACATCACAAATATTTTAAAATACTTATATTAACCTAACAACTTGTAAAACATCGAAAATTGTGTTTGTATGATTTTAAAATAAGAATTCAGTAGAAAATAAAGCTTAAAATAAAACAAGCGAGATATAGAAATAAATATGAAAAATACATTAATCTGCAAATCGCAATCTAAATAAAATGATATTTCCTTGAACAAGATAACATTTGATGTTTGACCCTGTGAATCATAATGCTCAAATTCCAATTGCAATCGTTCAATCGGTATGACAGACGTACTGATTTATATATTAAGATCCCACTCGGCAAGACGTCCACGGACGTTGAGCGGACGCTCTAATTTGGGCCCGTATGAAAGTTTTCTAATTCGTCGCGGACGTAGAAAAGACGTTTTATGGACGTCGCGTCCGATTCGGACGTAAGTATTACGTTCTGTGGACGTCGGGACGTAAAAGGACGCCCGGAAAACTTTCATACGGGCCCAACGAAGGTCGTCCTCTCAACGTCACGACTAAATGCGACGTTCTATGGACGACCCTTGCTGAGTAGGATGCCTTTCATAATCACCATACTTAATCCTTACATTGGGCCGATCTCAATGCGTAAGGTAAGAATTCGTTATTATAAACATATAAACTTAATCAGAAAAGCTTATCAGCCGCGAGCATGATTTATTCCTTTAAATTCATATCAGTCAATCTGTGTTATTTTTCGAGACAAATTTCAGCGTATGTTGACAATGCCTGGAAATTTTAGGCGTTGTTGACATTCGCTGAGTGAACCAGCGTATGTTGACATTGACTAAAAATTCAGCGATTGTCAACATACGCGGTTTTCACAGATTGACAACGACATATATATATTTCGAGTAAATGTTAAACAATTTTAAAGGAACATATTCTTACGATTAGTGCATCCATCAAACTATCATTCAATTTCTCATTCCTGGCTGCAGCACACAGAATGGCCACGGTTATGTACAAAATTGTAGATGACACGTGATAAATAACATCCTATAATATCGAAGAAAATATAATAAGTCTATACATGATTAAGAAGGATATGGATACCACCCAAATAGCTAGATATATTTTCAATAGAAGCATTGCAATTTATATCATATTGAGCGGAATTTGATCTTTTAAATTGCGTCTATTCAAACATTTTGATCTTCATAAAAACTTTGTACAATGAAATTTACTCACAAACAGATAGAACTTCTCGTCATTGAAATCAATGCAATCGAGGGCTAGGGTGATAAGTGTAAGCGCAGAAATCGCAATTGTTATCAAAGTGATAACTATCACATATCCCCCGTGCTCCTTACTTAAGAACACTGGTTCTGATATCGTGCATATGAGCATAGTCAGTGCAATTACCTGAAAAGCATTTTGAATAAGTTTCGTTTCAAACAACGCACTTTAATAATTAAAAAACAATGTCATATCAACTATAAGTCAAACTCGTTTTTTCTATATTATTTGAAGTTGAAAGTACAAATATACAGTAAAAATCGTGTCGAACTTAAGTAATTTTTAGTAAGCGTTATCAATATGTAAATTGTTGATATAGATGCATTTAAAACTTTTAAAACAGTTTCATTTCATTAACTTCAGATTATAATTAACAGAAATGATCGTTTACACTTAAAATGGATTATATTCATTTTAGTACAAAAAGAAACATATAATGATTTACATGAACTTACAAATTCAAAAGCTGGAAAGAGAATTTTTCCGGCTAGGTTTGGACTTATTATGTCGTATCCCCTCTCATGTCCTCTGTGTTTCCAGAACAATGTACTTAAAACCAGTGAAATTGTAATAAGGGTGCTAAAAAGCTAAAAGTATACAATAAAAAATATTGAACTATCGCACATTTATATCCGTATTTATCGGATATTAAAATTTGTTCTTGTACAAGTGCTTGTACAAGTTAAATGTACAGAGACAAGAATGTTACGATTAACTTAATCATTTTAAGGTGACAAAAATTATTCAATATCATAGTTTGAGGGATTCAAAACCATTGTTACGTAAAATAAGAATTGTTATTGCTTTTTCAACTGGCAGAAATATACCCCTGCACATGTATACAATATTATCATTAATGAGAATTTCACTATGTTAGCAACCGTTGTTAACGCATAATAGTTTATAAATATGGAACAAATAAAAAATACATTATGGTAGATTTAAATTAGATATTACCATTGCTCCTACAAGCGAATGTTTTTTGGGGGTCACTGTAATAGCAAGAACAACTGTGACGGTTGCATAAAGAAGCGCAAATATCATACTGTATATCAGCTCCTGGAAATTTGTGAACTACGTAAAACATTTCGATGACAATAAAATTGATGTATCAGTATTCATTTATAAAACTTTCATGGAAATATACTAAAGGAGCGTACATAAGAATAGAGGATAATTGAAATATAAAACGCGTTTTTTTTTTCAACCGGAGTATTGCACGTATAAAAAGTAAGTGTTACTTATCCATTGATAATATAGTATTGTACTGTCTGTTTTTAAATGATACCTTTATAAGTTTTGATTTATATCCAAAGAAGTGATATGTTAAAATCTACACTAACAAAATATGTATGTGTCTTGTAGGATACATAACACAGCTCTTTCGAGGCAATTACGATAATTAATGCAACGATATAGATAAAAATCGCCAAGCAGGCTACACAAAGGACACATCCACCGGCAAGAGACGTTTGAAATGGCTTGTCTTGAGAAATACAAACGATAATCACGATTGAAAACACCTGAAATCAAATAATAACAATCATGACGTTAAATTCTTTGATAGCTATGTATTGTTGATAGCTATATCAAAGTTCATGAATACCTATCGACGTAGATGTATTACTTTTAAAATTTGACTCGAATGTTTAATTGTGCAATAAGACGGTAATATCATTTGGTTTCTAACTTAATTTTGACAAGAAATAATTGAATATTTGACCCAATCATAATATCGAATACAATATATGTGAGGAAATGATTTATGAAATAGTTTGGAAGAATATGTCAGCATATCGTCTTTCATCTTTGTTTCTTGTATGAAATATGACCATAGCATGAAAAAAAATCTGCTTGTTTCAACAGTTGAATGCTTCTTTAAGCCTCTCATTATCTGTTGATCTGTTATATTAACTTCAGTGTTTCTCTAGACATCAACACATTACAATTAGCTACCGTTGCAAAAGGAAACACAAAAATATAAGCGATGGCATAATCTTACCATTTCAATGGCTCTTAAAGCCACTCGCAATCCTTTGAACATCGTTCTCGGCTCAGCTTCAACACACATCAAACAAGGATAACAGTTGCAACATAACAAACAGAACATGCATGCACCAAACCATTCGCAACCGTGTTTGCAGCGCTTAGAGCATTCTTCTTGACAGGCTTGTAGACTAATGCCAGTTTGATCTTAAATGGAGAAAAATATTATTGTGGGTTTATCATAAATTCATTGTCTATATATAAAATGCATGCATATATCATAAAAAGATATTGATTAGGGCAGTCGATTGAATAATTACATGATTTCACTGCCCTTATTTGGTTATTTGTGTGCATACATTTATATATATTTTCGGTTTTGTAACTTCGCAATATCTTAAACAGATATCTATGTACAGTGTCTACCGTCACTATGTGTGGAATCAGCCTCATTGCGTGTTACTCCGAGTGAAACTTGGTCAAGTGGTTCTCTTTGAGCTGGTCGGCTTGGATTTCGTCTAGGAGGTACATGTATTGAATCGCGTCTTTGACCTAAAATGTCCTCATTCAGCCATGAAGCTATCGCACGATGATCTGTAGATAGAATTTACCAATCACGTTGTTTTAGCGGGCGTGAATGATATTAGAGACCCGATGTTTTCGTTTGAAGCCCGCATTTTATTATTTGAAGCCCGCATTTTATCAAATGAAAACCGCTAAATGGTTTTGAAATAATACTTCAACCTGCTGAATGGTTTGAAAATAATACTTCAACCCTTAAAATAATATCATTGTAATATATAAAGGCGAATTCAACAGTAAATTATGTAAATTAGCTCAACACTGAACTTGAACATCAAATATGATAAACTGATATTTAAAAGAAAACATGGCAAAACGCATCATGAAATGAAAATGTGTAATGTGGCAATGATGGTAATCGAGCCTGGGTTGCAAAAAAAATCATGTGGCGCTGTCTGGCACCTTAACCTCTAGGCTCTAGAGGCGCTGGTGTATATGGATTGCAAATAATAGTTTAGAACTAAAAAAATAGTAATTGATAAAACTGCATTATGTTAATGAGCTTTACTCGTTTAGTACTCGTTTTCTTAAAAGGAGCATAAATACTTAATACGCATCAATGAAGTAACATTTGATTGAAAAAGAAGGACATTAACTTACGATTGCTGTTACAGGATTGTCATGTTTATTTGTTTCGTTTTCATTTTAGTTTAGTGAATAATTTATAGATATAAAAAATCAAACAATTGTTTATTTAACATTTTAGCCATTTAGTTTAAGAAAAAAACTATGGCGTTTATTAAGTCGGAGAAAATGCGTGTGCCTCTCATATCAATAATAATAGTATTCACATTGTTTTAGCGGGTTTAAATTATATTTGTGGCCCGATGTTTTCATTTACAGCCCTTTCAACAATCGCGTTGCTTTTGCCCGCTAAAACAACGATATTGGTATATTATTATCGAAATGCAAGGCACTGTGGTATATTAACGCTGTTTTACAGGGCAATTTGTAATGGTTTGCGGGCTTCACATGAAAACAGCGGGCCAAAAGTTACATTTGAGCCCGCTAATTTGGGTTTCAAATGCAAACGGCCCGCTTGCTTGTTTCAAAAATTATATGTTTTCCCTATAAATGCTACAAGTATAATTTTTATCTGCAACGGCATTTCACTTGGTTATTATTAAATATTTGATAAACATTAACTGTAACATTAAAGATGGCTATTCTAAGTTAAGTTAAACAGTATTTTTTTTTTAATCAATAATTAGTTAAACAATGCAATATACTAATGAGATGCCATTGAGTACCCGTATAAGGTAAATCGATATTAAAATGAGTATGATTGTGCTCAAGTTCATTGTAATAAGGGAAAAGTAGTCACCAATCAATTCATCAGATTATTTATGTTGTTCATAAGTAAGATTCATTGTTTTATTTTTCGCGAATATTTTTTTAGTATCATAAAATCAAGTTGCTGCCTTCAAAAAATTAGAACGAAAAAAGAAAACAATTTAGAGTGAGGTATTTTCAAAATGTTGGGCTCTGTTTTACTGGAAACTTTTCAATTATTTGCGAGCTTCAAATAAAATTAGCGGGCTTCAAATTACATTTATGCCCAACTATTTGAAAGTAGCGGGTTTCATATGTAAAAACGGCCCTCTAAATTGCGTTTCAAATACAATTAGCCCGCTAAATGGGGTTTCAAAATAATAATCGATCCTAAAATTATATTACTTCACTATATAAAGGCGATTTTGACGGTAAATTATGTTGATTCGCTCAACGCAAAACTTATAAAATCAACATGATAATGTCAAATTAAAAGAACATGGCAAAACTCAGTGATGGAAATCAAAAATGGATTGCAAAACTTTTGTTTCGCTGTCGGGCACCTGCGCTTTGGGGACGCTGTTGTATTAGTTGATTCAAATAACACTTATTAATGAAAAATCAATAACAAATAAAACAGTATTATTTCAATAAGCTGTCATTTAGCCCTTGTTTAAGCAGGACCAATAAATATTACGCATTAATGAAGTTATATTTAAATTATTCAAAAAGAAAGACAAAACACTCACGATTTTATTATATTGAAGTTAATGACATGAATGAGTTTTTGCTATGTTCATATGTTTCGTTTTATTTGTATTAGTTAAGTGGAAAATTTATAGACATTTATTAATGAAAAATTTGTTTCGAAGAAACGGTGAAGTTTATGAAATCGGAGAAAATATGTGTGTCTCTCATATCAATAATAATAGTAATCACATTATTTAGAGATCGTTAAAAATTGTAGTCACTGAATTTTCCTTTAAAGCCCTTTTTATCATTTGCAATCCTCACACACCATCGGAAGCTCGGGCGTCAAATGATTATAACGGGATTCAAAGGATAAAATGAAGGCTTCAAATGAAAAGATCAGACCTCAAACACCCCCTAAACCACGTGATTTTTATATGTAAAAAATGGATTATAGACTAGCTCACCTTCATCATAAACATTATCCGCCCGTCTATCAATAGGAGCTGGCCGAACCACGACTCTCCCAGAGACCGGCCTAATGGGTCGTGCCGGTGTGTTGACCCGGTATTGATTTGAATTCGCTATGACGACCTCATAAGCTGGCGGCGGGGACGCAAAACGCCTTTCATCCATTTTAATTACTTTAATATAGTTTTTTGCTATTATTTTGCTTTTTATCCTTGTTTTGTATACATACTTTTATATTTGTATTTCCCGATATGCATTTGCTAAGTGTTATCACACTTATTTGTTATACACTTTTTGTGTTTTGTTGTTAATGTTTTGACTTTATCAATTACCAAGATACGAATAATCGACATATTACGCAAATTATTGTATACGAATTACATTGCTTAAATCATAACGATTTGTGAATTAAGCGATATTATGTATTGTATATCAGCATTCACATGACTATGCTTGATGAGATTTAATGCATGGCTTATTTACAGCAAGTTATGTATTTAATCATGTGAAATAAATACATGTCCCATTGTTATTTACTTCTTATCATGTCAAATTAATATTTACTTCTTATCAGGAAGATTTTGGGATATTCCTGGATCTAATTAGGATTATAACAAGGTTATACCAGTTCAAAGAGCGCTATTTTATTATATACATAGCAAATAAATAGGAAAAAATCACATGCATATCGTGTATTTATTTATGATAATTATAATAAGAATAGAATGCTTCGTACAGAAAAGCTATAATGTCATTTCTATTTAAACGAGTATCGAACAAATAAAAATAGTTTATTGGTTTGTATTTCTATATCAATAAATGCATTCGTTTAGTTTAAACCAAGACCAATCGAATATCTATATGATATATCCCGATTAAATAGTTCTTCTAAAGGACCTTGGTTATACTAAATGGAGCAATTACACCATTTACTCTCGAGTCATATTTGACTACTTACCATGGTGAACTATACATATTTAAAACAAATTACCTTGTGATATATAACAAATGAGTCGATAAAGTATCTATAATTGATTTAACTTATTATATAATACAATTAGCTATGGCGTCATAAAGCAAACAATGCTTATAAGATTTATTACGTCACAATGACTGTCAAAAACATATACCATTTTCATAGTACTTCAAGCAAACGAATCTGTTTTAAATTAATCATCCTCTGATGAAGGGCGCTTAGCTCGAAACATGTTAGGAAAAAAATCATGAATATAAAATTAAAAGCACAACCAAAAACATTTTTTACTGTGTTAAACCAGCTTTCTAACCGTTTATTATATTATTATTCTAGCATGGTAGCATCCTTAACGCAAGTGATCCACGGTTACTATTAAGAGACTGCGAAAACCACAAAAAACTCCAGCCTGGTTAAAACACCTTTGCATTATTTATTATTATATATTTATGAAAGAGTACCAATATTGAGCAACTAACTAATGTTTCATCTGTGTGAGCTGCATGTTAGTTTTTATATATACGTCATTGTAATTCGTTTTCAAGGTTTAAAAAGGGAACGACTCGGTATCATTCACGCAATATTCCGATGATTAACTACACAATCAAAATTCTTGTTTCACAATGGCGTGTTATATCAGGGCGTCGTAAGGTGATATCACTTTAATTAGTCGCATGCTCATAAACATTTGGTTAAAACTGAATACTTGGTTTTATTTCATTTTAACTAGACGCTAATTAGTAGAAGTACTCGTACTACCGTTTATGGTCTTGTAGAGTATGTACGTCTGAGTATATACGTCTCATGTATCAATATTTCCGAAAAAATGTTTATTGATCTTAAAACTTCTTTGGGTGTGAAGTGATACTTTCTTGAACAATCAGTCGTAAACTATATGTTGTTGCTAAGGAAATGGTTTGATTGGTTGGTAGGTTAAGTAAGGGAACGTCTTGGTTTCCTCCATTTTATGTGATTTTACCATTCGATTTTTGAATTCACTAAATCAATCGCTACAAATATTGAGCCTACGCGCTTTGAGTTTTGTGTAATTTAGCTATAGTCAACATTTCAGGTACTGAAAACTGGTTTGATGATATATAGGACTCTCTTTTGATGCGTTTGATGTAGTCTTTTTTGGTTTAACAATTACAAACTAAGTTTCGTGCATCACATATATAATCATATTTGTCTTTGTCATAAAGCAGGAAATGAGACGACAAGCAAGGAAACGCTCACACATACCGAATAGAGGTGTTGAAATGCTGGGAATAACACCTTAGTGCTCATCTCAATACCGCGTTTCCACCGCCAGCCCACCTCAATAGACAAAATCCCCAGCCCCCAGAGAAAGCGGACGCACTTCCGCCAAGAGGAAATGGAGCATACTGTCAAGAAAATGAAGAACCGGAATGCTCCCGGTATCGATAGAGTAACAGCAGATGTTTTCAAAAAGGGTGGGAAGCTCATGACAGAAATGCTACATATTCAGTGCTCTATGGGTGCATGGGAAACTCCAAAAGACGTAGCACGTATGCTAGTCACTTTTTACATTAGAAGGACAGTTACAAAGCCTTCTTGATCCTCTCTTTCCAGGAATCAAGGTATTTAGCAGAATCATGCCAAATTGGATGAAACTGAAGATGGAAGAGGCAACTGATGAGAGCCATTTTGTTTTAAGACCCGAATCAGGCACGGTAGACGATATATGTATAGTTACACATGTCATCGAGAAATCCGAAAAAATAAATTGCGTCCAACTGCATTTTAATTTATTTAACTTTGGGACTTTCCTCGATGCAGTATGAAGAAAGACGCTGATAATGATGGGAAAATGATGATAGCAATCTGTATAGACCCCGAAATTGAAATAAATCAGATTGCGACGTAGTCATCGATGGACAGTCGAATGAGTGCTTTGCAGTGAAGGTCGGCCTTAGACAAGGATACTTGCTATCACCCACCCTAGTATAATAAAACATACAGTATAATAAAACATATAATGAGTTTGTTCCTGACTTGTTTGCACACTATTCCATAATCACTAGCTTTTTAAGTGTAAATGTTATGGTCATGAAATCAACTTTGTAAATTAAATTTACTATATACAGCTTCTGAGGAAACACAACAGCCAATATTACTTTCTCTTTAAGTTTCTGTCCTACAAGCTTCTTTGTACATCATTGAAGAGACATATCAATAAATCACCAGGTACTATCGTAAATCTTGGGGAATCAGGGTTTTCGAGCTCACTTCCCTCTTATTCATACCTGCCTGGCTAGCCAGCGCTTATACAAACCAGGTCAGATTTTATAGGTAAATATATTTGCATTGTGCTTTCAAATAAGAACATATTCAACCGTTTATATGCTTTTTAAAATATTCATATAAAGTAATCACGTTTAATTCATTGTAAAATGATATATGACCTTCTACGATTAAATAATTTTTAAACCTGGATATGCAAAAGTTTGACATAAAATCAAACTTATATAAATATTGTTAACATAATCAGTTTTCGAGATGAACAATATTGAGCAATATATGCTCCCATAATGTATCACAGCATCGTATCAAAATTTGTCTTTCAATCTAAACATATCGAACCTATCATATACTCTATGAATGCAATCTTATAAATTTATTAAACACATTTGATTCATTGTAAAATGTTTATAAACGATACATGACTTACTATAAATAACTTATTTCTAAACTTAGATATGCAATAGGTTAATATTGTAACAAGTTAATATGAATATTATAAGCATACACATTGTTTCTAGATTACCAATATTAAGCAATATACGCTCCCATAATGTTTCACAGCATCGTATCAAAAAGCCTAAAGATGTGAAATACAAATCTACGCGACATCTTTTTGTTATTAATTATTTGTTGGACAAGCTAGCAATGATAACCTGGCCAGTATCAAGTTGTTATTAGTCTATATATTCTATCAATAGTGGCCATGATTGAATAAACTCAATTGAGGCGCTGGATAATGGCTCTGAAACAAAACATATTTCAATATCTTTAGAAATCAGCAAAACGGATCTTCAATTTGTATTTATAAGGTAATTATAAGTATTATTTATTATTGTTTTACAAAAACAAAAAAAAAACAAAAAATGCTGAATAAGAAAATAAAACACAGGTGAATCATTTACTGTTTCAAAATCGAACGTTATTTTAGTTTCTTAACTTACATAAGTAGGACGACTGGAGCCACTGTAAAATGCATTCGTGTTGTGAAATGGCGAATGAAACGAGCCTCGGTTGCTTGGGTACCAATTATAAAAATGTTGTGGGTACCAGCTAGATTGTATAAACAGATAATCGTTTTAATATATGGATGAATATACAATCCTGTGCATAAATAATATAACTGTTTATCTCAAAACTACAGACAGCCATTACCTGTCTTTATTATTTAGCTAATATAAAAAAGTATTGCTTAGCTCTATATATGTGTTCATGTTTTCTTCTTTAATCTTATCTTACTTCATTTGTTGATGGTGTATCTGGCTTGAATGATTTATTTCCTTCATTCTATCATTAGCGTTATACATTGGTATTTCGCTAGTTGTCAAATAATCATCACTTGATGTCCCTTTCATACTATCAACCAAGTGACCGCTTTGCCATAGCAACCGTCGTCTTTGGCGATACAACGAGTTATATAGATTGCTCCCTGAATCACTATCAAGAAACTGGTGTTTTGAACCTGGAAATACAAAGCAAGGGATGATTAAGGCAGTGAAAAATGCATTTCCTACTACGAATTGCATATAACATAAGATCGAATATGCATTTATATGGATTGCAAATAGCATATTAATTACAGATAATTAACCTTTTATAACATATTTTCTTAGATTTACGTAATTAAATTAATATGAATCATTAATATTACCGTAAAATGTAAGGTAATAATGAAGTCATTTTATAAATGAAATTATAAATCTTACGATTACTTGAAAGGCTCCTTGGATATTGATGTCTGTCATGAATGTATAATATCAATCCAGTTATAAATATGATAGCCAGCAATAGTGCACAAATGCATGAGACTACAATAATTATATCAGTTGAATCTAATCCTACAATGAAAAGAAAGCAAACACATGGGACGCTATGCAAAGATATCATAATAGCTCGTCTTATTTCTGGGAATACAGCATTATCCGCTACATTCGTTCAGCTTCATTAAATTTCTAACAATATTCGTTGATTATATACTTATATACAAAATTGTTTTTAAGTTTAAACTTATACTGAGGAAGATACTATACATTCTTATATATTATATTCAAATAATTTAATTGACTCTTTTATATTGGTAATAGAATACTAAACCAGTTTCAATTATAACCTACCATCGTTAGATGCTTCTTTAGATTCCTCTTCTAAAATAAAACATAAGATATGTGACATGAATATAATTTTTTATTTATATATTTCGTGAAATTATTTTTTATGGATGCATATTTCGAATTATAAACGCGACGGTAATCCAGCAAAATATAATATTCAACCTTTTTATTTCAACTATCTTTAAACTTTAAGACATTAAATTAAATAATTATCCGATGCGCCTGTTGTAGCATCAAATGTTTCACTTCCAGAGACTGAAAATTGTATAGAATATTTTATTGTTGTTACCTATAGAGATTTTGTTATTATAAACAAAATATCGCATGAATTAATATTTTCTGTGACCTACTATGTATAATTGTGACTCAATAAATAAATAACGTATAATGTGTTTCTACATCATTTGTTGATTGATTATAAATTTAACGTTATTCATAGATTTTATTTTTTAGATCAAACAATAAGCTGTTCATACATTAAACATTGTCATACAAGCTCGACAAGGTAAAATAATAATGTATTTGGTTGATATTTACGGAAAGTATACCATAACTCTATATATTTGGATCAAATTCATTCTAGTGTATAAAAATATAGTTCGTAAATATTGAATAAAACACAATGAACCTAGCTGTCCTAGTTGAATACTATTCTACCAGTTGCTAAATTATAAAAAGTTAAAATCCAATCATGAATATTTACAGTAATCATCTAAAAATCTATGTAAACTGTTAGATTCCTATTTTGTTTAATATGATTAAGGTTTTACCACTTTTGTAACCAATATACCATATTTTTTACGACTTAATGACTTGATACGGCGTGATAGCTTTATGAGTGGAATATATTAACTCGCAAAAATGTACTCCAAAAAAATAATCATCAACTTACAATTACCAACGACCAGGGTTGAAGCATCCACGGATACTCCTGGAATGAGTGTTCCGCTTTCCGCTGCCTCAGTTATAAACATGAACAATTCCTCCGATATGACCATCACCTGTATGAACATGATATGTTTATTTAAAATAAAAAATAAAATTTCAAATTATGTAAAAATTATGCATAAAATTTCAAATTATGAAAATTTCAACGGCGCTAGCACAGTTATTTATGCAATAGATGCTCCCACCGTTTCATTTCTAAAAGAGGTAAATATTTTGCATTCACTATGACTTTCATTACCAAATATCACTGTTAACGAGTAATGCCAATCATATATAAATCTAGTTTCCCTAAGATATAATGAAAAGGATAGTTATACAGTAAATTGTATTCATTAGCTGTGAACGTAATTACCATTATTTGACAATATTCAACTCGATTGTTGCAATTAATAACTCATCTAAGTTGATTTTTTGTCACATTTGACATAAATTTCAACGGAAATGAGTTCACAGACGATTAAATTCAAAATATCAACGTTGAAGTTTTATTAATTTATTCGTATTATTCCATCTTATTATCACATCTTATTACCTGAGACTCCGAAGTAACGGGTGTCCGTATACTCAAACTATATTCAACAAATATGCTGCCTGGTGTAAAAGTCATGTCGTTGTCAACCAAACATGTTACACCTCTGGATAAGCATATAACAATTGCTTCCGGCTCCACAGCCTTTAATATAATAACATTTGGCATTGAATATCTAAATAATTATTTGATACATTTGTATGAAAGTTGAATTAGTTTATTCTCTTTAAGTACGGCAATATAAAGCAAACGAGGCAAAGATTCAAGCAGTTGAATTAATGTGTACTTCGATCAAAAAGGGTTGGTAATATATTTGTATTTCTTTTACTTCTATTTGGGCTTGTTTATTTCTAACTTAATTATCGTATCAGTAAATTACATTTATTTATGCATTGGCATTAAAACATGATTATTATTGCATGAGATTATTTGAAATATCAAAACAACCGTATTTTGCTATTTTGCTAGTTATTTGCTATTTCTAGAATATCTATATTTCCGAATTATTTTGCATCATATTACTAACTAATGAAACCAGTTACCTGCTTTACTTCCATAACTTGAGCCGCGTATACATCACTTGTTTGATCATTTAGGGCTTCCACAAATACTTTATTTTCTAGTATCATTTCGGCTCTCACTGTTTCCTCAACTGAAATAAAGAAGAATACCTAATAATCTTTCGATATATTTCTTTGGTTAAGATAAATTAGTTGGTATATTATATTGCGCAATATATTAACATGATATCTGCATATATAATTTTATGTTAAATTTATATACATTTAATATCACACGCTGATGTATAATAAAGGTACAAATAACAATGCTAAGTGAGCATGTATCTTACATGTAGCATGAGCGGTCGTGACCTCTACTTCAGTAGACTTATCTCGATATATAGTCGACGAATCGTCTTGTGTTGTAGCATCTTGATTAGTTGATTTGACTATCACGGTATCTTTTGGTGATATTGTTGTCATTTGTATTGTAGATTGTTCATCTGTGATAGGGGTTAGGTCATACTGCGTCGTGATATCTACCTTGGTAGACCTATCTGGATATGAAGTCGAAGAATCGCCTTGCGTGGTTTTGTCTTGAATCGTAGATACGTCTATTACTGTGGTATCTTTTGTTGATACTGTTGTCATTTGCATTGAAGACTGTTCATCTGTGGTGGAGGTTAGGTCAAAGTCTGTCGTGATATCTACCTCAGTAGACCTATCTTGATATGAAGTCGATGAATCGACTTTTGTTGTCATATCTTGATTTGTTGATGTGTCTATCACTCTAGTATCTTTTGGTGAAACTGTTGTCACTTGCATTGTAGATTGTTCATCCGTGCTAGTAGTCAGGTCATTGCTTGTCGTGATGTCTTCAACAGTAGACCTGACATGCAACGTAGAAGGTGGTTCATAGAATGGTGTTGTATCTTGATGCGTTGATGTATCAATCACTGTTGTCTCTACTGGCATAGATGTTGTTATTTGTATTGTAGATTGTTCATCCGTGCTAGTAGTCAGGTCATGGCCTGTCGTGATGTCTTCCACGGTTGTACTGACATGCAACGTAGAAGGTGGTTCATAGAATGGTGTTGTATCTTGATGCATTGATGTATCAATCACTGTGGTCTCTACTGGCATAGATGTTGTTATTTGTATTGTAGATTGTTCATCAGTGCTAGTAGTCAGGTCATGGCCTGTCGTGATGTCTTCCACAGTAGACCTGGTATGCAATGTAAATGGTTGTTCATAGAATGGTGTTGTATCTTGAATCGTTGATGTATCTATCACTGTGGTCTCTACTGGCATAGACGTTGTTATTTGTATTGTAGATTGTTCATCCGTGCTAGTTGTCAGGTCATTGCTTGTCGTGATGTCTTCCACAGTGGACATGGCATGCAATGTAGAAGGTTGTTCATAGAATGATGTTGTATCTTGATGCGTTGATGTATCTATCACTGTGGTATCTACTGGCATAGATGTTGTTATTTGTATTGTAGATTGTTGATCTGCGGTGGAGGTTAGGTCATAGTATATCGTGATATCTACATCAGTAGTCCTATCTTGATATAAAGTCGATGAAACGATTTTTGTTGTCGTATCTTGATTTGTTGATATGTCTATCACGGTAGTATCTTTTGGTGATACTGCTGTCATTTGTGTTGTAGATTGTTCATCAGTAATAGAGGTTAGGTCATAGTCTGTCGTGATATCTACCTCAGTAGAGCTATCTGGATATGAAATCGATGAATCGACTTTTTTTGTCGTATCTGGATTCGTTGATGCCTCCATCACTGTGGTATCTTTTGGTGAAACTGTTGTCAATTGTATTGTAGATTGCGCATCTGTGATAGAAGTCAGGTCATGATGTGTCGTGATGTCTACCTCAGTAGACATGTTTGCAAATGAAGTTGAAGGTTCAGCTTGTAAGGTTGTATGTCCATTCGTTGATGTGACTATCGCTGTGGTATCTGTGGGCAAAGATGTTATATTGAGGTATGTATACAAACGAATAATTGTTACATGATTTGTTATGTTTTTAGTAATTCGAAAGAGGATATTTCAAAGTATACTATAACATGAACAAATAATTGTATAGATAAGAATAAGGGGTTAATTGGGTGATAAGGGATAATAAGAGGCAGATTGTATGAAAAAAAATAATTGCAAAAAATCCTTGGAAAACTAATTGTAATTTATTTTTTCTATCCATTTTTTGACATCATTTGTTTTGATAAAGTAAAATGGCGTTGCAAAAGATACTATATAGATGATATGGAATCAAATTGATTATTATATAAACATGAAAAAACAATGAACACATATAGCCTTACATTGAGAATCATAGCATGTTTTACAACAAGTATGTGGATCGTCAGCACAATGGTCAACTGTACAGTCTGGGTGCCTGTCACCATAGAGGCAATCTTATAAGGTAAAAATGAATATAAATGCATATAACAGTATTCGGAGCTGCACATTATAAAACGTGAATAACCTCAGAATCACTAAAATAATTATATACTTTGGTGTAATTGTGAACTAAGTGTAAATAAGTTTTAATATTGTATCTACAAATAATGTTTATCTAAAGCCTTAATCAAAACTAGAATATTGTTTTTTTTTCAACTGACAGCATCTAAACATATCATTTTCAATTGAATAAAGGTCAATAAACCATTATAACAACTGCTAAATACCTGGAATAGTTGTTTCAAAATCCTGACAGGTTCCACAACATAGGTCTGCATAACCTAAGTAACATAAGTGAGACCCGATTCCAACGCAATCGCTCGACTTGTCACCGTATTCACAATCTGATTAGTAATTAAATCAATGAATATGAAATTGTAATCAATCAATTTACAAACATGATTTGATTCGTTATCAAATTTTTTACAACATTGAAATAAAAGTAAGACATCTACTCCAAATACAAATTTAAAATAAAAAAAGCAAGTTTTTTGCATAAGAAAAAAAGTACGTGCTTACTTGTAATATTGGTTTGAAAGTCGTGACATGTCTTGCAACATAAATCTGGCATGTTGCCTGCGTAGCATAATGCAGAATGAATACTATCACATCCACTTGATTTATCACCGTATTCACAATCTATTGTATAATAGGTACTCATTTAATGTTCTTACACTGCACGCAACTTAACCAAGGAGACAGTATGTCATATAGATTCTTAAATTAAATTTGTTCCTAGAATTTTGACATATATAGGAACTAGTCTATTCCAGTGATTGATATAAACTTTGTTTGATATATTTATTTTCATTCAATAAGCATACTATGTAAACAAAAGTGTAATAAATTTTGTATTCAATTATGGTATATATGCTATGATTAATGCAATGACTCTTCGAGTTAAACATTTCTTTTCATTTCGTTAAATGATTGATAATTGATTGAAATACCAAATAACATTTTGCTTACTTTCTATGTGGACATTGTCTGTTTTGAATGTGCCACATGATTGACAGCAAAACAGTTGCCAGTATGTGTTGTAGCATAAAAATGAATCCCCGTTATCTATAAATAATTCGCTGCACGTTTCATTCAAGAGAGGTATTTTTCCTGGGACATCTCCGAAAATGCAGGATTCTGGAATCAACATAAACCTGACGGATCGTTAATAAATTCCAAATCAATTATAAATAAGAGTACTCAAATATCGTTTTATCAATTGTTAAATTATTAGGTATACACAAAAACATATCTTCAAAATATATTAAATTTTAAGATAAAAGGTTGATTGCATTTATAATCTCAAACTTACCCTCATCAAATGTTGGTGCATCTGCAGATATGACACAATAGCCTCCCCGACATAACTAAATCAGAATAATACACAATATGAAATGAAGTATATAATGAAGAAAATGAGTAATTTGCTGGGTGTTTGAGTGTTTTTCAAACTATGTTTATTTGTTAAATTCAGAAACAAGTATTGCACAACTGGTGACATTTAGATTTCATTTTGCCATATCGTGGCTAATCGAATAAAAATAATATAACACTATGGCTTAATATTGTGATAATCAAGGTTATAATGAAACTGTAAGAAAACAACATAACTATAACGTCTACATAAATAGTTAGTATAGATAAGCATGTGTGTTTTTATTAAGTATTAGTGTGCTATACCAACCTTTCCACTACCACATGATGTTCCTTCCCAAGGAACAGTTGCCCTATTAATCGTTCCATTTCCACACCACATTAGTCCACATATGTTGGAAAAGTTACCATCATATCTATACTGTTTTTTTTAAAATGACAACAATTACTTAGTATCGTTGTACTTATTTAACATTATTTGACGAAAGTGTATAAAATACATTTTATTAAACAAATCAAAGTGGTTTCCTTTTTATTAAAACTTAAATACATAAAACATGCCTGTCATTTACGAAATCAACAAATACATACATAATCTAAGTACAAACTATTGGTACAAATTTAATTAAGAGTACTAAAATTTCTGTTTATAATACTTTTAACAGTTCGTTACTTTCCACACGTACTTATTAGCCTGAATTATGTTTAAACGGGAAATTGTTAAAAGCGGATTGAATAGTTGATTAAATATCCTAGAAATCACATACTCTGTTAAACACCCAGCCCGAACCAAAGGACTCTTCACATTGTTGGTCCGGAAGATATACTTGACCTGCATTATCGTGAGCGTAACCATCTAAGGCCGAAGGATCGTAGTTAACTGATCGATTGATCATGCAGTTTTTGTCATCCCTATATGATAAAATATGTATTTAAACCTAAGCATAAATATGTATATGATTATACAGTTATTTGATGTGCATACTAAAGACATATTATCATGTAAAAAGAAATTGATTTTAGTGTTACGTACATCTCAAATTTATTTTGTATAGATATGCATTGCTTTATTAAGTTGCCTTCCCAAAAATAAATTGTTTAGGAATAAACTATATTAAAACACTATTTTAACAAGTGATAACTGGTATGGTATATATGGTATTTATATTGATTATACTGTATTTATACTGTAATTTTACACCGTCTTGACAGCATTGAATGGTAATCACAAAGCTTTGTACATCATTCTATGTTTGCATTAACAAATTATGCACGCCCAGAATAACTTTAGGATTTGGGATAATACCAGCTCATTGATATCATATTTCAGTCATTCCTATTACATAACGACTTACACATTCAATGTATTGATGTAGGCATCAAAGTAGTCCATTGAGCAAGATGAGAAAAGAAATGTCTTTCGGTTCTCATTGGCATCGAAACTATATCCTACTGAAGCCGCCATAACATGACCATCATCAGGACATGTATTGTTGTATTCACTATCGTGTCTTGCCCCTAAACTAGAGTCGAATAAATGTCTCGATACTGAATCATTAATATTATTATTTATTGCAAACCATCTATACAAATCCAAAAAAAACTACATTCAAACGGAATTAATAGACATTTAATATTCATTAAAAAAGTTCTGTATTTTAATAACATTATGTATCCAATTGAACCTCTATATATTAAGATACGGCTGTTCACCATCATTATTTTGTATGTTAAGCATCAATGTATGCAAGGTTTGTTTTATACATATTGTAAATATGATAAGTTGGCTCTATAATGTCGAATTGAATTGAATTAATATTTATTTACTTTTGATTAGTTTAGTGATTAACGGACAAATTACATTGTACCATTTATGTTTATTGGTTTTATCATTTGCCTTGAAAGATGAATAATAGTATAGAAAATAGTTCTACTTACTTATGTCCAAGCTCGTGAGCAGCAATTGTGGCAACTTTTGCGTTGAATTTATCTTCGTTTATTGAATATCGTAAATCTGTACATAAACGGCTCACCCACGCTAGCCCTAAAACATAATAAATGGATGCAAAATAAAGTCAGATAGTCAGATACTATTTAAGTTCTGCTTTGGTTTATATTCCATATACGACATTACGGGTGTAGTATAGTGATTTATATCATTAACACGGCTTGAAGGGAGCAATAATATGATATGGTCCAAACATACATTAATTCATATGCAAACACGTCTATTATTCTTATTATATTAGTGGTATAACTTTAACCAAATTCAAATTCATCCTTTTTTATTATAAATATTGTTTTATTGTGAAATAGTCGTGTTTGTAAGCATATAATGCCTGGTCAAGTTTGAAACAACATTCAAATGAAATTATATATCCAAACATTATTTAATATGAATTTATTATGATACCTGCGGTACCCTGGCTTCCGTGATACGTCATTTCATATCTGTAAGATTTAAAAGAAAACACTATCTGATGAATAAGAAAAAGGAATTGCTTAACACTTAGAATATTTCGTAAGTGTAAAATTACAAGAATACAAAACATATTACATGTAAATCTTAACCCGTATTTATTTCAAACACTCAAAAGAAAAGGTAAAATATATAAATAGAATAATTGTTTCTCACAATATTTTGTCAACGGTTTATGTCTCAAGCTTCTATAATGAATACGGTAACAATATATATGCTATTTATCAGATTGTATTTGTAAATGCTTATCAGAATCTAACTATAAAGGCTTACGCTGTAAACATCATTGCATGGTCATAATCAAAAGATGATGAGAGTGTTGTTTCTGCCCAATTTCCAAATGCAACTAAAACATCATATGCATCAAATTCACGTCGTTCTGTGCCCGCATCAGGCAAAAGATTATCCTCAATGAAACTAGCATCAGAAGGGGTCTGTATATATAAAGTATTTATTACATGGTTGAAGCAATATGTAGGGCAATATCAACCGGACAATGCCCCTTTTGATATTGCCCGGCAATGGCGACCATAGATATTTCCAAATTCCAGCAATAATTTTTATGTATAAAACGAATAAATTCCTCTGTCCAGAAAAACATGGTTATTGACCCTCGGAGTATGAAAAAGTGATGCCCGCGCCTTTCAGGCTTGGGAATTACCATTTCCTTCCCTGGAGTTGATATGGATCCTTCGGGTATTATTCCTATTTTACCATTCATTACATGTATTATTGTACACTCAGTTAAATGGTTGCCTTGGCCATCTATGGTCCTTATATATTTCAACATATCATTTTAGAGTCTTATAACTATTATTCATAACGTTGATAAATAACAGGAAATGCATCGACAAAACCGTTTAATACGACAAGAAGCGTATAAGGTGATCAATGTTTTAGTGTGATTATTATAACGGCATAAATGCACAATTATACACTAAAAAGGCTCTCAGGTTGCAATCTTAGTATTTTCTCGATAAAGTTATTAACAGGTGATTGTTTCAAGGCTTCTCGTGTCACGCATTTAGAGAGCATTTATTCTAATACATAGTCACTCAATTTCAAGATTATTTTAGATAAGCCCTTACAGTGAACACTATTTATCCTGATACAACGATCTTTTCCAAATAAACAAAAAAAACTATTATAGGACTTAGTTAACGGAATTACATTAGGAAACCTATGCACAAAGAACTATTTATGTAATAGATAATTATTCATTCACCTCAGCAATATAGATCCCGCTGTGTAAACATCTAATCGAATATCCATTTCCTGTTACACTCTCATATCTTACATTCATCTTAAACATACAGAAATGCTTGACATTAAAAATAAAATGTTAATTTGCAACTTCAGACATTGTTTAACGTTATGGCATCGCAATTTATTAACAAGCAAACTGGAATGCAATATTATGAAAGGAATTGCACTGTGTACGAAAACACATATTAGGTAAATTAATGATATAATTAAGCATTGAATCAAAATATATTTCAAAAACCATTGCTTGGAAATAACCATATATAGTTTGTAGCTATATAATTTCCATATAATTAGTCTTTATCACAGCACTTTAGCATGATGCTTATATTAAAATCGTGGGCTCATAAATGTTAAAGTAACTCACTGCTCCAAGAATGAATGAATAAAACTGTTTGATAAAGTTGAGAGCATCTTCATTTCTGGCTACTAATGTTGCCGCTGTATCTGTCTTATCATACCAACTAAAATATATGCAAAGTTAGAGAGATTACTCATAAAATAAGTTGAAAATCTGAATGCCTCATCACATTGTGAACAGCTTGATGAAAACATTCTACTGTGTTTAATGGTTATTACATGAAATGAATAAATGCCTTGTATCATACGCATATCTATGGAAATGTATGGATTTACTTACAAACTGTACAGCGAATAGTCAATAACAAATACGATTTCAACTTCATATACAGTTGTCTCGCGCTTGAATCTTGCTTGATGAAGCAATGAGTTAATATGATGTTGAAAACCTCGATTTTGCGATATGGCATCTGTATATATAAATTTGTTAATCGTTAATATTCTGTATATATACAATATATTAATCGTTAATATCAAAGGTGTAGAATGGGGTTTATGACAACATATAACTGAAATACTTCCTTTAATAAACAAATATAACCATTTTGATTACATTGATGACAGTAATTTTAAGAGCTGGAAGGTTTATAATTATGTGTTTAATATATGTTTGAATTGTAATACATTCTAAGAACTCCAACATACATTGTTTTTATGGCGGGAATGCGTACATCAGTCACAATGATAACACATTTAACCCAATTGGAATATATTAAAACTATATAGATAGCTGTATGCATTCAATATACAGATAGCTATTCTTAAAACCGAAATATGTTTAGAAAAATGCAATAAACAAATGTGAGTTTACATCCTACTTTTCCATAGATTGCATCCACCTCGGTTGAAATCTCCTCCTTAAACCGAAATTATTTATTCTATTTGGACAACTTTTATGCATTTAATTTACAGATCATAATTCTTTTTTTTCATATTTATACATATTTAGATAAATGAAATTAATTAATGTGTGTTTACATCCTTCATCTCCATAGATTGCATCCACTTCGGTCGAAACCTCGT
>LQRL01113537.1:986-12912 GCA_001703475.1 Hydroides elegans
ACTGAAACTGTATGTGGGGTGTCTATAATGGAATGAATAGTGGCGTCTTTCCTGGTTTATAACTTGGTTGACATCGTGCGGGCGTGCATACGTGCTTACACTCGGATTTAAGCCTGGGCGTGCGAGCGTGTGGGCGTGGATTTTACCTGCTGTGACTATACATGTATATATGATTTTATTCGAAGGGATGTTTCATTAGTCGGTCTCTCCTTAAAGACCCTTACCGGACTATAAAAGCAGGGGATTTGGTTTTCATATGCAAATTTTACTCGTTTGAATTTGAAACTGCTCGTGCTCACACTTTTCATTGTTTATTCAACTTTTCTCGTAAAACAGGAATCGAAACTTATAAAGTTTATGACGTTCACATACATCATGTTAGCGTGTACCACCTTTAATATTTTTTAAGAATTTGGAAAATGTATTTTGCACAAAATCACAGTTTTAGAACCTGAAAATATACGGATTTTCAAATATTTCGAAATAAAAAGATCGATTTCATTGGTCAAGCCAAATAGAGGCTATTTAGATACAAACGCTGCCATGTCCTATTCACACATATCAAAGATGTTTCAATGATCACTCGGAATAAAAGCCTCACCACAGGGCAGCCCACTGCGCAAAAAAGCCATGCATTGTCATGTTCCCTATCCAGAGCATCTGGCTCTGTTTCCCTAATCAACTTCACCTGATAAGTTGTTAAAACGGTCTGCTATGTTCTTTGATATATCTCCTTCAAATTATACCTATACAAATTATATACAAAGCCCATTGTCATCAAATTATGCATGGTCTGGATGGCCAGAAATCTTCCAACCCATGGGTTAAATAGGTAAAATTAAAAGGGTCTTTAATTTTATTTCATTTTCACCCTCATATTGGTTTCGTATACATCTATGTGTATTGCTATTGAACTAATTGCTGGACTTTCGACGACATATGAAACATCAAATGCACTTATAACAAAAATGTCCAAAACTATATAATTCATTTGAGTTAATTTATTTAATTTTTACGGGCTTATCTTTTTTTATACCATTCTAAATTCCAGTATTTTTTCATTCAATTCAAATATCGTAAATGTTTTATGATAAGAAATA
This sequence comes from Hydroides elegans, assembly GCA_001703475.1. NCBI lineage: Eukaryota > Metazoa > Annelida > Polychaeta > Sabellida > Serpulidae > Hydroides > Hydroides elegans. The sequence goes on from LQRL01113537.1 coordinate 2,087, forward strand.
AAAGCTAGTTCTACATTGTCATTCAAAATGAATGGCTTGATTTTGAGAAATTTTATAATTGACAAGCATAGTTTAGTTATAAAATAACAATATGACAAAAGAACTTAGGTGATTCAAGGTTGATTTTATCCGAAGTCGTTCTTAGTTTGTAATATCAATTATCAAGTGGGGCTTCATTTTTTTAGACTGATCGATAACCTTTCGAGGAAGTAAATTACCTTGTCTTTGTGCTATGAAATGAAGTTAAATCGTAGAATGATATGTGTAACCTAGAAATAATAAAAGGGAAAGGAAACTTATTGAAAATCAAAATAACTATACAAATAAAAAGGTGTCCAAAATTGATGGCCAATCACATAAAATTATGCAGGAACAGAATTTATACATGATAGATCTAGATAATGCAATTAGAACGGATATAACATTCAAAGTCTCATTTAATGGAAGTACTCTGTTTTTAAAACTTGCATCAATGCGGGAATAAATATATTTATGATAAAATGACAACATACATGTATTGTAGGTTTTAATAAACTTCGATTGCATACCGTTTATATTTGTATTAAATCATGCTTGTGATGTAATTCAATAGGTTTCATTTGATCTTCGCGGGATACTTTTCCACGAATCACCCGCGTTTGCGGGAATTTTTACCAATCAGCTGATCAATAATTCCTAGTTTTCGCCCTGAGTAATCTGTCACATTCCTTGATTTATGAGTGACACCAACTTTGCAAACACAGATAAATTAGTGACACTCATAATTCAAGTTATGTTACGAAGGACATATTACTTCCAAATCATAACATAAAGGTATGGCCACACCAGAGGCGTTGTTGAGCGTTTCTATAACAAATGGTGTTTCCAGTCTATTTCCGTTTGGGATGTCTTAAACGCACATTGCTTAAAAAAGGAAACAGGCGCTTAAGGAGTGTTTGGGGTTTTCTTATACATACATAAGAAAACACACTAGTTATGAACAATAAGTTTGAAAAACTTTTTTTCATTCTTGCTGCAAATTTTAATTTGCTACAAACATGTATGCGTGACAAAAGTGCGTTTTTTTTGCAACATCCATTATAAGTGGTTTAACTTACACATAGTTTAATGCTTTCCATATCTAACATGAATATGAATACACAACCACAGTGCCTTTTCCGCACCCATTTTATATGGTTCAACTTCAGCAATAATTAACGCATTTAATTTCTTTGATGATGTGTAGGGCTTTCGGAGTAAAAAAACTTTTCTGGAGTTTAATTCAAGACTTTACTAGAAGACCCCATCACAATTGTTCTATAAATTTATTCTAAGGAAAGATTGAAATCCCTGCTCGTTAAACGACTCCCTAAAATTGACAATGATCGTCCGTTAGATGTCGCTTTTGGATCTGACGTAATTATGCATTCATGTCCAGGACTAGATAATGTTCAATCTCGTTAACTCGGTTCGCTAGGTCGAACGTAGTGAACGGGTATTGTGCTACCATTCACTGGTGATACACCGAACATGCGCCACGCTTTTATATATATTCTATAAAAGTGTTTGGTGAACCTAGAGACCCTGGTGAACCCCGGTGAACATAATCGAGTTCTGGACATACCTCTAATTATCACGTTATAACTTCGGCCGATATGATACGGTGAACTTTCCGGGCGTCCTTTCACAACCAGGAAGAGTAACACCGAATTAAAACTAAATATTGATATAAACATATTGGTTTCCTTTAAGTTGAATTAATTTTAAACTGGTTAAACAACTTTGGAAACAAAGAACAAAAACGTACCTGCTTTCGTACTGGTCAATAAACCAGAACTTACATCCATTTCTAAAATGATTCGATCTCGTTTATTATCTCCATTCCCATTATTCTGATCTAAACCTAAGCTTAGAGAGCACGAAAATAACCCTTCTCATCATCGTTTTTTTAAGAATCGCGAATAAACCTATGTGTCAGAGAAAAGTTAAAATCGAATTGAATGAATCTGTAGAGTTCTGGTTGAAACTTACTAATGGGATAAAAAGTTTCTAAATTTGAAAAAAAAATGGTATCATGACACTTTGTTCAATCAATAATCTATATGGATATGAGTTTCGCTCAATCAAGATTTAAATAGGAGAAAGCATTAAAGTTTGGAATTAGAGACAAACCCTCACCCTCCTTGGTCGGGTGTCTGGATTCTCTCCAATTCTTTTACTTTCATACATTCTCTTATTCAAAAAATGACTTGTTTAAACATCTTGCAGTATTTGATGTGTTAGGAAAAATATAGTACCCTAATATATTGTTATAGGTTGAAGAAGGCCCTGTAAGGCCAAAGCCCCGATAGACCAACACTTTAGGCACCTAGGGTGAAAACCCTTCGATGTTATTATATCGAAATTTAAGTTACTTAATTTGTATCAAACATATTCTTTATTCAAGTAAGAAAAATGCACGAGCAACTAATAACAACTCAACATTTCTCTCGTTAAACCGCTCTCTTATTTAACATTGAAAATACATAATAAAGTATCCGTACATGTAGAGGTTATTGACACGAAGATGGGCATTTCAGTTGCTCTAAGCCAGAGGCTCAGTGCATCAGAAATGCCTATATGCCAATCTGAAATGCTCATATGCCACCAACTTCCATATGTACGGCATCTGTATGTTGTATTTTGTTCGTTTTAATCTGTAATCAACATAATTGTTCCCTTTTAGAATCGTTTTTAAAAGACACCTTTGCTTTTAGAGTATTTTTTGTATTGTTTTATTGGAACTACTTTTTGAAAGTGGAATAGAATAAATAGTTGTTTTTGTTTTGGTCAACAGCATTAGCTGTTTTCATCTGTAAATGATATAATACACAATAAAATCCCTTGTCTAGGCCACTTTTCTATATATATATGATGTAGGGTATCTATTCGGTTAGGGGCAAGTATACTTGCCCTAGGGTAAGTATACTTGCCCTAAGGTAAGTATACTTGCCCTGATTGTTTAGGGTAAGTATACTTACCCTGATATGTTTTTCAGGGCAAGTATACTTACCCTGGTTTTTGGTCTTCAAAAAATTAAAGATACCCTGAATTGGTATGTCCATTTTATGCACAAGTTATTCATGGGGGTGAGTGAGTTAATCGTTTCGCTTTGATTTGTGAGTCGAACGTTTTGATCTGATTACCAACTTAACTCCGTACACGACTCTAAATTGCATTATTTTCAACAATGGTGTTTGACTTGAATAGTATCCGAGTTTTTGATGGAGGATTGATTGCAATTTAAAATCTGTGTTTAGACATTTAACACGATTGGGCTTTTATCTGAAGGGAATTATAGTGAATAATCATACAAAAAAGGTTGTTTAAAAAGAGGCTTTATACTTGAATGCTCAAACATAGTTAAGAAACTAAAGTAAAACTTCCTTTATACATATTTGCAGTTTCACAAATCGTCAATATATCTCATGCATTTATTATTAATCCCCCGTGAAAACTGTCCGTCTGTCTGTCAGTCTGTCTGTCCGAGTTTGGTATAAAAGAGTTGAGCTAGAGCTTTCAAATTTTTTACACGTATAAACCAAGGTCTGAAATCGTGCCTCGTTAAAGTTTTTTTTTCCATCGGTTGATTCTGGAGCACTTTAAAAATTGTCGATTTAAAACTTTTTTCAGATACCAAGCACTTTGTGCAGGCGAGTCTGGTCTAAAGCAATTAAGCTAGACCTTTCAAATTTTATACACGTATTAACCAAAGTCTAAAGTCATGCCTCGTCAAGGTTTATCTTGATCGGTTGAAAATTGTTGCTTCTGGAGCACTTTAAAAATTGTCGATTTTAATCTTTGTTTTCAGATACAAAGCACTTTGTGCAGGCGAGTTTGGTCTGAAACAATTGGGCTAGACCTTTCAAATTTTATACACGCATAAACCAAAGTCTGAAGTTGTGCCTCGTTAAAGTTTCATTTCGATCAGTTGAAGATTGTTGCTTCTGGAGCACTTTAAAAATTGCCGATTTTTAACTTTTTTTTCAGATTTCAAGCACTTTGTGCATGCGAGTTTGGTCTGAAGCGATTGGGCTAGAGCTGTCACATTTCATACACACATAGACAAAGGTTAAGGTGCCTCGTTAAGGTGTCGATTCTGGAGCACTTTAAAAATGTCGATTTTAAACATGCTCAGATGCCAAGCACTATGTGCACGCGTGTTTGGTGTGATGCAATTAAGCTAGACCTTTCAAATTTTATGCTCGTATAAACCAAGGTCTGAATTTGTGCATCGTTAAGGTTTTATCTGGATCGGTTGAAAATTGTCGATTCTGGAACACTTTGAAAATTGTTGATTTAAACATTTTCACCCGATGTTAGGGAGTACTTTGTGCACGCGATTTTGGTATGAAGGAATTGAGCCAGAGATTTTTAATTTAGTATACATATAAACCAGGGCCTAAAGTCGTGCCTCGTTATAGTGTCATCTCAATCGGTTGAAAATTGTCGATTTTGGAGCACTTTAAAAAGAAGCAAAAAGATGAGGAAATGTGCCTGATAATATAAGATATTATCATTCAAGTACGTGGTATGTACTTATATAAGCTGTGTGTACTTAAGGTTGTATGTACTTATATATTGCTTATATAAGCAAACATGCTTATACAGTAGATTCTTGTTATATTCGTTTACATTTAAATAATCGTTTTAATTCGTTATTACTAAAATAAATTTAAACACATTTGTTAACGAAAGTCACACCTTCACGCTAGATAATTCATTTCCCTTAAACTTTGCACATTTTCATGACAACATGTATTGCTAAAGTGACAACATGTGCTCGGGAACATTTACAGTAAACATCAAGGTTACTCTTTTTTATTTCTACATGAAAGACATGAGCGAAATGTTTAATGCAAGTAGTAAGATCGAAACTCATTGATTCAGTGCGAAACGCTCGACTCATCGAGGCGAAATGGTCGACTCACTAAGCCCCCAATAGCAATCCCCTCTCAAAACCATTTTTAGAAATAGAATCCATCGATATCAATTGCAATTGAAAAATTATTAACACAATTGCTATGAGGAGCGACACGTTCAACTGACACTAATCCAAGCGAAACCTTTAACTCACTCACTCAAATGAATAACTCGTATGTTTATATCAATTAAGGGTATCTTTACAATACAATACAATACAATTTTATTTTTTATATAGCGCATATAAGGATTTACATATATGCGCTTTACAATTATACATTCTAAAATGCTTTACTGAAATAAAAGGTTTTAAGAGCAGATTTGAATTTAACAATTCAGTTTTTTTTCAACGAATTCGGAAGTTCGTTCCACACTTTTGGTCCCGATCTACTGAATGCTCGGTTTCCCAACGTTGTTTGGTTTACTGGGGGTATAACTAACATGAGTTCTGATGAAGAGCGGAGGTCCCTCGCTGGAATATGACGTTGAATTAGATCTTTTAGATAGTTCGGCGCTTGACCATAGACACATTTATGAACAATGGTTGCGATTTTGTATATGATTCGGTATCGTACCGGTAACCAGTGTAACCGTTTCAAGGTTGGGGTAATATGGTCACGTCGGGGGGTTAATGCTACTAGCCTTGCCACTGCGTTTGAACATTTTGCAATTGTTTGATGCATTTATCGGGGAGAAACGCTAGAAGTGAATTGCAGTAGTCCAGCCTACTCATAACGGTGGCAAGCATTAGTCGTTTTGCAGTATCCTCGTCGAGATGTCTACGAATGAGCCAGGCCCTCCGAATATGAAACCGGCATGCTTTCGTTACATTCGATATATGCTCGTTGAAATTCAGAGTAGAATCTAACGTGACACCGGGATTCTTTACACCGATCTTTCAAATTTTGAAGGTCAGATACCAGGGAAAGTATACTTGCCCTGATATTTTTCAGGGCAAGTATACTTACCCTAACACAGTCAGGCATCGATATCAATTGCAATTGAAAAATTATTAACACAATTGCTATGAGGAGCGACACGTTCAACTGACACTAATCCAAGCGAAATCTTTAACTTACTCACTCAAATGAATAACTCGTATGTTCATATCAATTTAGGGTATCTTTCATTTTATGAAGGTCAAATACCAGGGTAAGTATACTTGCCCTGATATTACTAGGTTTGGCCTATTTATTTCTAATTTAGGCCACAATTTGTGTAGGACTACTTGTGTAGGCAACGGAATTTACACGTGTTTAATTCGTTTTCGATTTCGTTTTTATCACGTTTTTTTTCGGCACGTTTTATTTACGTGTTTATGTCCATAACGAATAACGTGTTTAAATCGTTTCCTGATAAAAAACGTATTTTGCACGTTTCTGGAATGTTTTCAAGGCGAAAATAAAACCACTTTTGATACCAGTTTCACACCTTTGGCTGCTTGATTAAGACTGACTTTTGTCGGGATTTACTTAAAATAAGGAAAATAATTAAACATCAAAGAGACTTGACAAGTTGTATTGAAAGATGGAAGAAATCAAATATTACATTATCAGATTCGCAGTGGAGAGAAATATTTATCAAAACAAAGTATTTAACAAAAATTGTTAAAAACAAGCTACTAAATCTTAAAATTATACATAAAAATTATGCATCAGATGTTATTGTAGCGAAATTTGATAAATCTGTGAATTCCAAATGCAGTTTGTGTAATGATGAAAATGATATAATACATTTGTTTTGTATGTGTAAGAATGTCACGTTGTTTTGGAAGCTACTCGAAAACTGGGTAAAACGAAATATTGTACCATACATAGCCATTGACACACCTATGAAGTTGTTAGGGTGTTTAAGAATTGATGTACCAAATCAAGTATATTTTGTAATAGATTACATATTGCTTCAGGCTTGAGTTTATATACATAGATGTAATATAAAAAACGAAAATGTATACTTTACAGCTTTTTTTGTCGATACTTCGAAAAAATAAAGAGATAGAATGCAGATTGTATAATGTAAATAGTAAAAAGTTCTCGAAGCTCAGAATGCTATTAGACCTACTATAAACGTATTTTTGTATATGTAATATTAAGTACAGCGCTTTATGGTATGATGATAAACATATTACACGGTATAATGTTTATTTGTGATTGTCTTCTTTTGCAGCAACAAAAAAATCACTCTTGATTTCTCAATATAAACATGTTAAGATTGAATGTCATTAATCATGTCTACTAAATATGTTTTGAGTGAATAAAAAGAAAAAAAAAAGAGACTTGACAAGTTTAAATATTATTTAGAAAAAAACACAATATATTGTTAAATGTGAGTCCTATTTATCTAGCTAAAATTCTAGATTATCATGAAAACTGGTTATGAAAATCATCTCTTTGGAAATTTATTATGAAATTCAAACATTACTAATCCATAAATGTTTAAATAATCCTTCCATTATTACCATTTATCCGCCTCTCACTCAGTCTCTCTTAGAAACAATATCACTTACCTAAGAGCATAATCATCACTTCAATCCATATTTCAATTAGCTTGTACAAGTATGTTAATTCATTCTTTATAGTGATTTTGTAAAAATCCACTTCAATGAACCTTGATGTAAAGGCCTCTGGAAAACTATACATTGTGAATATACATTTTCCCAGGGCGTCCAGCAACTAAGATACAACACAGTAAATGCAATAATCCTATGAAATCAATGAGGTCGATAATCATTGATAATTGTCTTTAATATCTTGCTTAAATTGACACTTTACACAGTTTCCATATTTATTGATGCTTCCCCATACTCTCATTTTTGTTCGTTTAAAGATAAACTAAACAATTAAAACCACATCTATGACGAGCACACGAATTTTTGACGTCACGTTTCTCTTTGGACTGAAAAAAACGTTTTATATAGTTTCCAAAATACGTTTTTATAACGTTTTTCGGAAACAAGTTTTTTTGTTTGTCAGTTACCTTAAACAAACCAAAATTTGAAAACGTGTTCAAACGGTGTTTACACTCAAATGAAAACGTACATAAAGCGTTTTTAAATAGTACTCGGAAACTTTCTGAATAACAACGTGGTAATTAATATCTTGGTGACTATATTACTTAAAATGCACCGATAGAAAATGTGCAAAATACGTTTTTATTTGCTGGGTAGTGTATAGTATATAGTAGAAATCCTTATACCCTACTAGTCTAGGTCACTTATTATGTATCTAAAGTGCATTATATATATTTAAAAAAAAAACTATTAGTCTAGCCAAGTATTTCTGGTCTAGGCTTATTTATATATGTATAGTGTATAATATATAGTAAAAATCCTAAAAACCCCGCTAGTCTAGGCCACTTTTTTTCAAATTCAGGCCACAATGTGTATAGGTATAGTGTCTAATATATAGTAACATTCTTATAACCCTACTTGTCTACGCCCTTTTTATATATGTACAGTGTATTATATGTAATACAACTCCTAAAACCCTAGTCTAGGCCAGTATTTCTGCTTCAAGTTGTATTTATTGTTTTGAGTGTCGGGGCATGTCCTTTTTTCCCAACATAACTGGGTAGCCCCCTTAATTTCAAATTTATTTACATAGCATGCAGTAGCATTAAACAAAGTTCTTCTACTCAATCTACTCTATTTTCAATTCAAATAGTTTGCTTAAATATATGCTTATATTACATTTTACATATATTTAAGATAATTATAATAAAACTATATGAAGCCATTATTTTTTCTATCACAATGTAAGACATTATATATTATACAATAAATTATAAAGTTAAATCATTTTTAGGCAACATTCGACATAGTTAACTATTTTTGCTTGTTTGATAACCATTTAAGCAATACAGTACATTAATACAGCAGTAATTCATTATGGACAGTTTATAGCAAACAGAGAGGTGTATGTTTTCAGATTCAGAGAAATGGGAAAACAGCCCATACAAAATGTCATAGTTTTATTTAAAACGCAGGTAGCATGTTGTTGCAAAACACCAATTTCTTATTTGTCAAACATCTATTATGCCTGTGGGAAAACGCCGTGAAACGACGTTTTTCTTAAAACCAAAACTTGTTTTTTTTTACAATTTTTCTCTTAAGTCCTAAAAAGAAAATAGTAAACAAAAAACATTTTTAATTCATTTTCTAAAGCGATTCGCTGAGCGTTTCGCTCAGCAGTTTGCTTCAGTAGGTTTGCACGCATGATCATTCGTATTCGCGTTAGCATTCGTGTTCGCATTCGAATTCGCTTCAGTGGGTTAGGCACTTTAGGCTATGAAGGATGACACTACTGACTAAGCCTAAATAATATAAAAACAAGAATTTGCTTCCTTACTTCCCTATGATTAACCCTTTTAGCACACACTATCCATTCACATTAATAGATAGACATTAATAAGACAAAGCAGCTGAGATCGTTTCTAGTCATTTATGCAATTATATAGAGTTGATGTTCTTTTGAAGACTTATCAAATTTTAATTCTAATTTTTAATTCTACTTACTGAAAAGGTTTTATTCGCTTTGAATTCATCGATTCAACAAGTTCGTGCTTTGTTGATGGAAATGTCTGGTTTTTATATACACTATCAAAGGCTGGCACGACTAGAACTTTGTTCTGGAATACAAATCAATTCATAAGTCAATTATTGCCAGATTTTAAAACCAGTTCACTTCATATCAGTGATATAAAATATATCTACATCGATGTATTCTTTCTTTTGACCTAATTAAAATGAGAGCCAGATTTGGACCTGAGTACCATTTTCAAAGACACATAGGCCTTATCACTACATTACTTACATTGGTGTTCTGATAGAAACCTTCGTTAATGTATCCCAAGAGGGTTTCTTCCAGATCGAAACTTGGCATAAAATCAACGTCTATCAAAATGATAAACGTGCTTTTGATGTTATTCTGTGCTATATTTCTCAGCTTATTCACTGGATAGAAGATCTGTAACGAACACAAAATAATATTTTGAATGTTAGAAATGAATTTGATTGTAAAAAAGTAATACGAAATTCACGGAACAAATTTCACTTATTTGTGTAATCACATTCTCAAAAATTAAGTTAATTGTCCAGTAACTTGTTTGTGTTTATTTGTTAAAGAACGGATAAGGTTATATATATTTCTGATTGCAATCTACATCATCCTACTGCGATTGAATAACTACATATAAAAATGTACATTTCCAATACATTCTACAACATATGCATTATAAGAATACATTGATTGCACGAAATGTCATCATGAGCTCATGTTGATCTTATATAAAATCGTTCATTAAGTCATAATGCATTTTTTTGCAAGTTTGGAAAAGATTTCACATAACCTGCACTTTAAAATATATAGATTGCACTAAACATCATCAGGAGCTCATGTTGACCTAAAATTAAATCCTTTGAGGTCAGCATGAGGTCAAGATTAATTTTTATAAACGGTAGGATAAAGGTAACCACCACCCTGCGAAAAAGCCCCCACGGCGGAAAGACGTCATATGTTTGCAAGCCAGCCGAAAAGCCCTCCCTCCCCCAGGGGAAAAGTCCTCTGCTTTTTATAATATTTTTTATTTATGTACCAATCCTTATGTCCCTTATACCCATGTTGTCATTTGTTGATAAAGGTCACAATGGAACCACGTATGGTTCTTAGCGATGAATGGACCGTTCAGAAGGGGACTAATGTAATCCAAAAATGTCCCTTTGTGCTATAAACACGACAAGTATGAAAATATATTATTAACAATTAACAGTATATTTAATAGTGAACCTTGCAAAAAACGGAAATTCCGCCACGGGGGATGATTTTTTGCCAGGAGGGCTTTTTGCCAACCTCCAAAAAAAATGGGGGGGGGGGGGTATTTCCGCCGGG
>LQRL01113550.1:11450-21859 GCA_001703475.1 Hydroides elegans
TCCTTGACGAGGCACGACTTCAGACCTTGGTTTTTACGTGTATAAAGTTTGAAAGCTCTAGCTCAACTCCTTCATACCAAACTCGCGTGCACAAACTACCCTATGTCAAGGGGGACGGACGGACAGACAGACAGACAGACAGACGGACAGACGGACAGACACGCTCAACCCCATATCCCTCCGTTTCACGGGGGATAATTAGAACGACTAATTGAGCCAGACTTTGTACTCTGTATCTCACATGAAAAGTGACATGCCGATTTCGAAAAGTATTAGAGTTCATGTTAAGGGGTGTCTTGTAACACAGCGAAAGTAATATGATTATTAGAAGATCGAAATAGAATGGTGTGTAAAATATGTTCACAGAAATATTACACAGCAGAGCAATTTTCATTATAACGTCATAATCACATCGCCGTATTATAAAGGACGACAAGTGCAACTTGTACAATTTAAATGAAAGATATAAGCAGTCATAACTTTGCTTATATAAGCAATAGATGCTTATAAAACACAACTGAAATAACCAATATCTCAAGGAATATTTTAAACTAAGTTTCATCAAAATCGGCCCACAAGTCTTAGAGGAGTAGCATTTTCTGGAAAAAGTTAACGAACTAAAAAAATAAATAAATATATATATGTTACAATCAATAACGACCAAGTGGTGGCACAAACCCCGGTTTGCTTCGCAAGCCGTGGCTAAAAAGGAACTTTTATATAATAATGAAAATATTTTAACGAGTAAAATATTTATTCACACAGATTCATCCATAGACTCTCTTTATATAACCATATAGTCTTCGAAGCTACCGCGCTTCTCAATCTTTGTCGTCAAAATGTTCAGACGTGTTCTCAAGAGCTGAAGGGAATCGAATACAAATCATTCGTATGACGACACCTAGAATACGTATCGTCAGCCATTCCCAGCGAAATATCAATAAAGTGGAATCTGCACAGACATGAGATGCAAAATTCGTGGTGGAAAATTATACATACGGCTTCGAAAGTTCAATTAGATACGACATCCAACTCGAGCTTGGATGGAAGCCACTATATGTGCGACGTGCGTTATAAAATTATGCTTTTCTATAAAATAAAAATGGGCCTGTACCCGGTGTAGACTTTGCGATTGATTTTTGAAGAAGTTTGGGCCACTCTTTTGACTTTACGTTTTATTTTGTTTAAAGTCACGTTATATTAGCTTCGAATTATAAAATTTCAATTTATATATCTCTCAAACTATGTCACATTGCCATATAATAGTGTATATGTATTGGTAAGCTTTAACATTTCAGGTCATGCGTTATTTTAACTTTTACCGAAACCACCTTTCGAAACGAAACACTCTCTCGACCTCGTAGCCATACTCGTGTTCCACAGCAAGTGTCAACCTAGGATATCTCACCAGGAACTGTACTGGAGGCAGGTTTGGGACCTCTTTGTCCAGGTCTGTATATCAGCATCTGTATCAAATTTAAAACTATAGCGTGTTAGAAATTTATCGAGTCTCCCTTCAAATATCATTACATTGGGCGAGTCTATGACTGGTTCGGATAGTTTGTTCCATAGGTTAACTATTCGATGCGTGAAGAAATATTTTCGTACATTTTTTTTCCACTCGAGACTTTTTTAGTTTAGATAACGTCCACGAGTTGTTGAAGAACTGAGTATTAGTTTGGGTGTTATTTCTTTGTCACTAGTTTTAAGCATTTTGAACGTTTCGATCATGTCTTCTCTAATCCTGCGGTACAACAATGTGGGAAGCTGTAGTTTCTTTAGACACTCAATATATGGAAGGTCTTTGCATTTCGGTACTAGCTTAGTTGCTCTCCGTAGGACATTTTCTAACGCAAGTATGTGTTTTCTTGTAAGGGTACCATGTTGCATTTGAGTATTCTAGGTGCGGCTTAACAAGGGACTTGAATAGTTGGATAAAAATAGCTTCGTCTAAGTGTATGAATGTGCGACAGGTGAGACCAACTATGCGGTTCGCTTTCGAGATCTTTTCGTTTATATGGTTATCGAAAGATAACTTTTGATTGTTATTCCTAGGTCTTTCATCTCTGACAAGTTTCAAGGTTGTGTGAGATGCCATCTACTTGTAGTGTGTACTTGTGAGCCACTGATCGGTTTCCCAGCGTCAGGACCTTACATTTATCTGGATGGAATTTTAATAACCAAGTAGATGACCATTCTTACAGTTTATTTACGTCTCCTTGTAACTCTTCTGCACTTTGGGGGTCAATGATATGTCGAAATAGCTTTGTGTCATCGGCAAAAATATATGTTTCTGATAGACTTAAGTCGTTTACATATAAAATGAACAGGATTAGTCCGAAAACGCTTCCTTGAGAAATTCCACTGGTTACACAGGCGTTTGATGGAGGAATATTGTTAACTATAACTCTTTGTGCTCTTCCTGTCAGAAACTGTTCAATCCATCCAAGTAGAGGGTCTGAGAAGCCGTAGCTTTTGATCTTTGCAAGTAGTCGTCGGTGTGGTACTTTGTCGAAGGCCTTCAAGACTTCTGTCCATTTGTCTAATACCTTTAGTAATTGGAGGGTTGTTGACCGACCGGTGATGAAGCCATACTGCTTGTCGCTAAAAAGGAGATTATGTTTCATGTGGGCTATCATTTGATCTCTAATAATAGATTCCATTGTTTTACATAATACAATTGTGAGGCTGATTGGACGGTAATTATTCGCCATCTTTTTATCGACTTTTTTTAAAATGGCTGAAGCGTTTGCTGATTTCCATATTTCGGGAAGGGACATGCTGTTTAGGCAGTTGTTGAATTTAATGGAGAGTGGTTCTGATATAAAACTACTGATTTCTTTCAGAAGTCGTGGGTGGAGTGCGTCGGTTCTAGGTGATTTAGATATCTGAAACTTAAGTATTTGCTTTTCCACCATTTCTTTCGATATATGGAATGATTGAAGTGGGGAGTCGTAGAGTTGAACCTTTGGGTGCGTTTCTTTTTGTTCAGAAGTTTAAGAAGTTTAAGAAGTTTAAGAAATTTAAGACAGATAAGCGTTTCTTTTTGTTCAGAAGTTTCAGAAGTTTAAGAAGTTTCAGAAAAAATGTAAGACAACTGAGAGTTGTCTTAAATTTCTTAATTTAGTCACGTGACGCAATGTTTTGATTTTTTGGTTTTGTTTACTTTTAAAATTTTGTGTTTTGTTGTTTATAAATGCTGATTTTGTGACATTGTATATTCCAAATAACTATTTAGTAAATTTTATAATTGTTTGAACACTATTTTGTACAGAAAATGAAGAAAAAGTGATGAACTGACCTTGACCTTAAAAATTCAGAATTTTCAGACACAATACGTTTCTTTTTACACTCTGTCTGAAGTTTCTTAAGTTTCTTTAAGTTCTTAAACTTCTGAAACTTCTGAACAAAAAGAAACGCACCCTTTGTTTGCGGAATCTGTCCATCTGGTTCTTTAGTAAAAACATTGGAAAAATGGTTAAGAAAAACTTCCGCTTTCTCCTTATCAGTTGATGTCGTTTCATTTGAGTTTGGTTTCAATAATTTTGAGAAGCCTTCTTTGGTCTTGGTATTGGTGTTTATAGCTTTTTAAGTTTTTAAATTTTAGGGTTTGTTTTTGCCTGTTTAGCAATATCCTTTCCAATATCCTTGATACTACTAAAGACGTGGGGTATCTACAGAGCAGGTAAACCGAACGAAATATATGTAGATTTTATTCAGAGCTATCCAGTCGCATATCAATCGCCCTTTCCCGTTTCAGTGCGTAAATACCCCAGGGTAAATGTTACCAACCGGTTATTAAATACTCGTCGGTTTAGCACATGATTCCATCAATTTAATTCATATGTATTCATCAAAGTGCTCTACGATGTTCATCAAATTGCTCTACGATGTGCCGTCTGGAAGACTAATCCTTGATCTTGATCTTGATCTTGATAGTATATGTGAAACTTCTCGCGACATTACTACACCAGGTGCTTACAATATTGTACATATTTTATAAACAAGTCGGTGCTGAATAATAATGCATATATCATACTGAGAGTATTACAGAAAGACTAACAATATTACCCAGAAGTATTCTCTATTTGAATGCCAGTTTAGATAATATACTAGAAATGTTTTTTTTTTCTCTCATTGATTAACTGCTATTCCTCATTTTCGCTTACGTTGTGTACCTTGACCATGCATATTTTGTATATACTTTCTTTGAGTATTAGAGGGCGAGCGCTCGATAAGAACACCTATGTGCCTAATTTGAAACAGGTCCTAATTAATAAAGTCGCTCCAGATCATCGAAATAAGGCCCATTATTGATCAAAGAAAGTGTGTCATTGTGTAAATTTAAAAGTGCTATCAAAAAAGAAATGTTAATTAAATATTGAATTCTATTGTAATATAAGTGGTGACATATGTGTACATATATAAATGTTAATTACTCAGGGTATAAATACTGTGATATAAATACTGTTGCACTAAAAAAAGTGTTTAATTTTGTGTAGTTATAGCTTAGTTACACAGGGCTGGCAAATATATAAAAAATATTATTTTCTTCTGGCCAGTACCTTTTCGTCAAACTGCATTATATATTAAAGAAATGGTTAAAATATGTTATCTTTTGTTCAAATACATGCATGTAATATGACGAAATAAACATTCATTCATTCAAATACATATTGTAAAAAAATACAATTAATGAATATAAATTATGAATTGGTGACTTGTTCATGCATATTCCGTTTTAAAGAAAGAAAAAAGTTTTTGGTGTATGCCTTGATTATTTTGTGTTTACTTAGCTGCACAGTAAAACGTTTCAAATTAAGACATTTCAAATTAAGGTTAAATGTTGTTAAATGATCATGTAAGCACATTAAATACATAATCAAAGAGATGAACAACATAAATTTAGGTAGATTTAAACAAAACCTCAAATGGGACACTCACGTTAACTATATAGTAGATAGCTCAAAAAAGAAACTATTCTTCCTCGCCCAACTCAAGAGAGCAAAAGTAGCTGAAAAAGACCTCGTGTTATTCTACAAAAGTATAGTGCGGTCGAAACTGGAATACGCGGCACCAGCCTTCTCTACATCCTTACCACAAAACCTGAAAGACAAAATAGAAGCTGTACAAAAGCGAGCCATGAACATCATATACCCAAATTTAACATACGGCGAAGCAATGAAATATGCAAAAATAAACACTTTAAATGAAAGAAGACTAAAATTATGTAAAACATTTTTTCAATAGCATACAAGATAGTAAAAATGTATTAAACCATCTCCTACCAGAAAAAAGAAGCCAAAGTTACAGTCTTAGAACAAAAAGGAAATATCCTATTCTTCATTGTAATACATCGAGATTCAAAAACACACTAATACCGTTTAGTCTAATCAACTTTCAATAGATCATAGCTTTATAAGAGATATCATGCACACAAATTTTTCAATAACGATTCTATAATTTATGTACACTGTATATTGTATATTTTATGTATTATTCAACTCTGTATACAGCAGTTGCAATTGAAATAAAACATATATCTATCTATCTATCTAAAAAAAATATGAAACTTGTTTGTGGAATGTTCCAAATAAGGCACAATAAATAAGAGTGTTTCAAATTAGGCACGATGTGCCTACGAGTTAGTTGAAACGTCTTCTTAAATGTGAATATTTTTATTCACAAGCATTGAATTATTCAACCATTAACATGATATATTACAATTCGGCATAGCCTCCGTCTAGAAAAAGTTCAATTCGATTGGAAACTTAACTAGATGAATGAGGTGCTTCGAAAAAAGCACAATTATCTGCAATCTATTCTTTTACAATATTTGAATAACATGATATAATCATTTTTGTATCGATAACTAAAATAATAAAATCCAATTAAATGTTCACTATTTAATATGATCTAGCTGAAAGTCAATATGTAGGCAAAATATGCATAGCTACTTTCTTGGCCTTATAAAATAATTATGTCACAAAATATATGTCATATTTAATAAAACCTGAAGTTTCAATAATTTGCTTCAAAGCGAAGTGAGGTACGGCATAGTGGACACGACGAGTATTGATTATGTGTCACATGCAGTGGTTTTATATAGTGAGCCTTGATTGATGACGTCAATGACGTGTGCAGTATAACTCGCACACCCCTTTAAATTAGCCAATTAAAAAGCAGGGATTCCGGTCAGTGGTTTCAGCAAGGCGACGAAAAATGACATTTCGATTTAGGGGTGGGTGTCTTAAAAGTTAAATATCTTCTAAACCAGTTTCAAATCGTTTTCTCAATACCCTATGCACCACCTTCGATAGTTGTTTTATATTATTGTATACAAATCAGGGGCTGTTATGATTCGTAACATATAGAAAATCGATTCACGGGAACAAATTCAATTTCATCGAGTGATTGCAATACCTGCATATTTTCGTAAACGAAAAGATTGCAGATAATAAAAGAGTAAATTGAAATTTTACTAAAAAAGTGTTTCAACTTAGGGTCACTGTATAAACTGTATTTGTTTAATAGTTGAATGATCATACTGCATAAATGTAAATGTTTGAGAGTATAGAATAAACCATCTGTTACCTGTTATCTGTTAGGTGCCGTTGAGCAAAAACTTTTTTTCTTACTCCTGATTTTTATTTATGTCACATGATGATCACATGATATGATAATATAACATGTGACGTGCGGCCATTTACTGTAACACTTATTTTGGATCAACACTTATCCCAGATTTGGTCTAGAAGTCAGCCTTTTTTCTAAATCATTCGATGTTACAGTTGTTTTATTTTGAAAAAGCTCATAAGAAACATTACGGCTGTTACCTTACTTGTATTTCTATGTAACTTTTTGTAAGACTTTATAACGTTGATCGAAAATATATTTATCTATCTGTAGGGGAAATCCATGGATTTCCTTGTGGGAATATCCTTGTTAAATTGGGAAACACCATTTTTCTGAAAACGAAAGTGAAATCGGTAAGTATTAATATTCATCGAAATAAGCATTTTATATAACATTTTACATGTAAGTTCCTAGTCTTATGATGGCTCTATGACAGAATAATCCTTATTCTGCCGTTGTGGTTTGTTCTTTTGCAAATATGTACCTTGGCAACATGCATTGCCAGGTACATGTGTACTCGTACACCTGTGACCCTAAGTTGAAACACTTTTTCAGTAAAATTTCAATTTACTCTTTTATTAAGTTTCCAATCGAATTGAACTTTTTGGAGACGAAAGCTATACCGAATTGTAATATATTATGTTAATGGTTGTTTTATTCAATGCTTGTGCATAAAAATATTCAATTTTAAGAAGACGTTTCAACTTAGGCACATTGTGCCTAATTTGAAACACTTTTATTTATAATGCCTTATTTGGAACATTTCGCAAACAAATTTCCTTTTTTGTTTACATCTACATAAAGTTATGTTGTTCCTCTTTTTGGTTATGTATTTAATATGCTTACATGATCATTTAACAACAGTTAACCTTAATTTGAAATTTCTTTATTTTTACTGTGCAGCTAAGTAAACGCAAAATAATCAAGGCATACATCAAAAACTTGTTTCTTTCTTTAAAACGGAATATGCATGAACAAGTCATCAATTCTTAATTTATATTTATAAATTGTAATTTTTACAATATTTATTTGATGTTTTCAGAGCAATTTGGCCTAATTTGATGATCTGGAGCGACTTTTTAAAAAAGTGTTTCAAATTAGGACCTGTTTCAAATTAGGCACATAGGTGTACATTCTACCAGCGTACGTACGAGTACAATGGTACACAAATGCGCCTTGCTCCATTTAATGAAACGGGTCCTTATTTGAAATATTTGATTAAAGAATCATCACTTCAGATAATCAACATGAAGTTAAAACATAAAATGTGTACCAGTATTGTTTTTTTTTCGTACGAGTTTTCGGAGTATGACTATGAGTAATAGTTGAATGAATATTCTACGAGTATGCTCGTATGATTGTTCGGTTCCGTTCATTTTCCATTTTATATGAACGTAGACAGGAACAGGTTTAACTAGCATCCAAACAGGATTAGTGTATCTGCCATAAGAGGCAGACTCACATCTCGGTCTATGGGGTACTGACGACTGGTGGCTCGTTTATATCAACAGCATAATACAGTCTTATATGTACGGATCGTATAAATGTTAATTATTAGCTTCAACCAAAAACATTTTTTTTGTATCTTCGCTAGCATCAATTTTATTATACTTAAGTTAGTAATGTTACACGGCAAAACTTACCTACTTGAAGCTAGCCCTTAATATCCATGTGCTTATGTCTTTAACACACATGCGGAGTGTGTCCGGCATCGGCTACTTGTTAGTTTTCACTTATAAAGTAAAGCTCAACATTCATGGAAGCAATGGTTTGTGAATTGCTACCGAATTTGTAAGGCTTGCGATATAAGTTTTCCGATTCCAGTGACCTCCTTTTTTTGTGGCTTTTGTCTCTGGCACTCGCTAAATAGAGACCACTTTATTCTTAAAATCAAATGCTTCCTTAGGGTGTGGCCATATTGATCAAACTTACCTTCAAACCAAGCTTCAAACCACTTAAGGTCATGGCGACAATAAACAATTTTATTCTATTAAACCACCTTCAAACTCGCTTCAAACCAGCTTTAAACCTGTGTAAATAGGAATTTACATATGCGTTTCTGGTTTGAAGAGTAGTTTGAAGATAGGTTTGAAGGTGGTTTGAAGCGCCTTCAAACCATGCTTCAAACTGCCAACGTTTTTTTGTGTAATCGGAACCACGACCTTAAGTGGTTTGAAGCTAGGTTTGAAGGTAAGTTTGATCAATGTGGCCATACCCTTATTAAAACAATTTTGGATTTGGTTATAGGAAGCCTGCTTCCGCGGCGAAGCGAGCCCAACTCGAACTCGGTATGTGCATACCGACATTGACCGATGGAAGAGTCTCAAAACACAGACGATTCGCCCGAACGACCAGCAACAACATCGGCTTTTGAAGGATGTTTCGGAGCCGGTCGTGTGACAACCAGCTTTATTTATAGCTCCGGCATCCTACGTCCCCACTTGAATCTAACTTATTACAAACCGTCTGCATTGCCAATGCCTTTAAGTCAAGGTCAAAATGACGAAACGCAGAAGAAAAAAGAGGCGGAAATTGAAACAAAAAGGAAAGATTTGGAATGGGAGCGATCTCAAAATGTGGAACGAATAGACACTACTAACATGGCTTCTGATCGTTCACCCGATGCCGAGACAAGGCGGTCCTACTTTAGGTCAGAGTCTAAACCTGCGTTTGATGTTGGCAACGATGAATTAGACTCTCATCATCAGGTTAGTTTCTATCATAATATATATTTGTTTTGTCTCTTTGTTTACATTTATTTAATATCTACCGGAACAATTATCAAAAACTTTAGTAAATTCAAATTCATGGATTTTTCCCACAGTCATATATCTAAAATAATTATGATGTTAACGTTTTTTCGGAACGATTTATCAATTTTAATATTTGATGTTTGCATCATGTGATAGGCGGATGAAAGGTCTAATGAGTCTTCACAGTCTCAAGCAGAAGATGCCTCACCAAACAATGGTATGTTTGTGCTAATCGCAAATTTGAGATTATAATGCAATTTATGCATTCTTGGAATTTAAAATAAATATTGAAATGAATTGAGAATATTCATAAGTAGATAAATTAATCAATATGAATATCGAGAAACAATGAATGATGGCACGAGGAATTGTAATACAGGCGATTGGCGATCGCTTTCACTCAAAATTGGTTTTAATGATGGCCACTTTTATCCATGGATGCGAAGTCATTTCGTATCTTTATTTTAAATGCAAGTTCAATATGTATCATGTTTTCTTATATAATCAGAGGAATCAAGCTCTCCCGATATAATCCAGTGTGCCATGGCAGCGGCTACTAAGAGGTTAGCCTTCAGTCCAGTGGGGGATATGACGAACATGAGTGACCCAAGCAAGATAGAGTAAGCCTTCTTTATTATGGAGTGTTGAGTGTGAATTTTGATTTTCTAAATAGAACTCCATGTACAGCTTATACATACCGGTATATTGAAAACGTTCATGATTTATATATGGCCTTACATTTTAGACTTTCATTTTATAAAATATTGTTGACTTTTAGGTCAGACACAGACACTCCATTTGACGATAATAGCCAGGCAGTGACGATGGCTCAAAAGTACAAATCTCAACAAAGCACCCCTTCTGTGGTTTCAAAGGAAAAGTATGAGTCGATGCACAAGACACCTGCGTATAACCGATCCAAAAGTCATCCGGCGAAAGTGGAGCGACAACAGACTCCGGAAGACTATGAATTTATGGAGGGCGCCAAAGAAAGAAGGATGTTGTACAGTCGAAGCGAGA
>LQRL01113550.1:22013-42100 GCA_001703475.1 Hydroides elegans
ACACGATCGATGAGGAATTTAATCGTGATAACACCGGTTCAGTAAGGCCACGTGGTTTTTCAGGTCATGATCGATCGAGGGAATCTTCATTTGAAGACGTTACCGAGCCCAAGCGTAGATTGAATTATGACATTCAACTACCGACAGTGTTGGATTCTCTACAAAGCGTTGTGAATTCCCGTGCTTCGAGTCCATCCTTACAGCTAACCCTTCCATATGATGAAGCACCATCCTGCTGCAATGAGATTCCAGCTTTCGTTGCGGTCGAAAGCGTGACTCCACCACCCTCGCTACAGTCCTTGGTGTCCAGTTCCATTTCCATTGAACTCGAAGCAGAATTCTATATGAATAGCATCGATGATATACTTCAAAAGCCAGTAGAAGACGCAACAAATGATTATGACTGTGAACGAATCAAAAGCGAGGAGATTGACGCTTTAGTGGCTGGTGTCATTCCGGATTTTGGCGAAGATTCCCGATGTCATTCGGTGGAGCATGATCAGTTGGCGCTCGCAATCATTACATCAGATAAACCTAGTCTGGCCAGTATGCGATTCTTTTATGACAAGCAGATCTGTGAGGGAGTGTATTACACGGATGAGCAACTGGATATGATGTTGAGCAGCGAGAGGAAGAAGTTGAAGGACGAATGGATGTTGGCTTTTTTGAAGGTATGTTTTGAGTTGTGTGCATTGGTTATGTTTCCATTTTCTTCAAAGAAGAGGCTTACTCAAAATATAAATAGTTCTTAACAGTTATCCTTTAAACTCGAGTTATATTAGATAATGGCATCAATTCCAACTTTTAGTATTTGTAGCATATTAACAAAGAAATTGAGAAAACCCTAAACTATAGGTTATTTAAATCTGTTTCATCTAATTTATGCGCGATTCTACCAAATATAGCCTTTGTTATGAATTCAAGTTTAATAAATGATATACCGTTTTGTCACATAGAATGAAATAAGTATTGAGGAAATAGAGGGTTACTTGTCGGATGATGAGGATTGTGACAAATGTGACGTTCGTGAAAACGATGCTCCTCCAGGTAACAATTAAACAAGAAGCTTTAATAAATTAAAATTGTAATCACAAAATTCCGTTAATCACATTATTTTCTAATGTTGATATTCATGTATGTCTACTTTCGAATCCAAAGTGAGTTAACCGTGCCTATTTTGACAATTCTAATAATTTGACAATTCTAATAATTTGAATAACTTTTCCTTTTTCTTGCAACATAAAAATTAATGTTTTACCTTACATCATTTTCACCTAGAACCTGCCATTATTCTCCGACCACGTGGTCTTCCACCGGAAAGACGTGCAGTTGAGCAAGCGGATGGCAGTGGTCTCGTGGACGCGGCTGCGCATGCGCGTTACTATGACGATGACATAGTAACCGACTTTGCTGGGTCTCCACCCGACTCGCCCTTTTATCGCTCAGACGTAAGTAAATACTCTTTTAGAACTTAGAACACACTTGAATGGACACACTTGAAGTATGGGAAATATACGGTTTCTAATAATAAAAGAGATTCATTCATTTTTAATATTCGTATTTTGCCATTATTTATTCCAACTACAGTAGAACCTCGTTAACTCGAGCACGTTAACAAGAATTACTCGTTAACTCGAGGGGATTTCAAAGTCTCACCTCTCATATATATTACTCTTATAAAAAAGCGGTTAACATGCGTTAACGAGGTTCTACTATATCTTTAACTCATTTATCGATTTTGCTTTGATTTTAGAGGTTCAATTCGATTGAACCGGAAGATGACTATGAAATAAGATGTCTCCAGGCCTCGGCACTATGTAACGACGTCGCCTGCCGCAAGCCGGAATGCGATTACGTAAGTCAAATGTGTGATGATTATCGATTCCTAATATTTTCGTACTTTGATTTGTATACATGTATATTCTGAAAAGGCCTCTATTGCAGAAATAACGCCAACAATGACGGTCGTGATGAACCCGCATGCGGCACCTACCCAAATCACCCAAATAACTTTGTATTTTAAATATTATCTTCCCAAATGACTCTTGCTTCATAACCTGCAGATGTTTAATTCACCTGCTACCCGATAAAAGAGGATTATGAAATCCTCACTTTACCCCCTTTATATTTAAAAAGTTGACCACAACTTTACTTACTGATTTCAGATTACAATGCTAAAGTTATGATTGTCTACCAAAAAGTCCCTGACTATGAGCAAAGGTTCTCTGCGTGTGACTTAAAGTTCCCCGAAGATTTCAAAGTAATTTTACAGATAAAAGAAGAACGAAATGCAGAGAAATGCAGAGAACTGCATACACAAAACTTTTCATATTTCGAACATTAGAGGACCATATTTACTCTGTTCCATTTCGGTTTTTCTTTGAAACTTTGTGTGAATATTTCTAACATCTTAAATGTGTAAATCGTGGGTGATGGCATGTAATCTTTGTGTAGTGAATGCTTAGTGAGCACTCTTCTTTCCTTATCTTAGCTACGTAGTTATCTTAATATTGCAACCCTGGTGACGGTTTTAATTTGATAACAGTGACGGTTTTAATATGATAACAGTAGTTGTCTCTGAATATTTTCCACTTTTAAAATAATGTAAAATATGGACAAGTTTTTTTGTTATTTTATTTTATTTTTAGAATTAGGTAGTTTTCATAAGGTTCGAGCAACAGGTGTGAGACTCATTTAATTTAGAAATTTCCACAGGAGTCCATATTGAGTCTTGTGTTGACGTTATGACGTAGGCAGTTATTACGTCACGTCAGACTCATGACGTAGGCAGTTATTATGTTACGTCAGATTCAGTGCGTTGGTCGCTTGACGGTGTTAGAGAGTTGTTGTTTATATCTCGAAGAATAACGTTGTGGATTTGGATTAAAAACAGTCGTATTGCGTTTTAGTTCGTTTACAATAATTTCCGGGGAAGAATAAAACACAAGCTCAAATACAAATCATGTGGATTTGATTTAAAAGCAGTCGTATTGCGTTTTAGTTCGTTTACAATAATTTCCGGGCAAGAATAAAACACAAGCTCAAATACAAATCATGTGGGTTTGGTTTAAAAGCAGTCGTATTGCGTTTTAGTTCGTTTATAATAATTTCCGGGCAAGAATAAAACACAAGCTCAAAAAAAATCGTGTGGGTTTGGTTTAAAAGCAGTCGTATTGCGTTTTAGTTCGTTTACAATCATTTCCGGGCAAGAATAAAACACAAGCTCAAATACAAATTATGTGGATTGGGTTTAAAAGCAGTCGTATTGCGTTTAGTTCGTTTACAATCATTTCCGGGCAAGAATAAAACACAAGATCAGATACAAATCATTATCGATAAATTATCCGGGAATTTGATTAAAACCATCAACAGCTATAAAGATAACTGTTTCAATAATCTTAACATTTTTATGGTACTTTATTTTAACCTTTTATGCATGTTGTATATAGATGTAGTGTTTATATCTTTGCTATTGTACGCACAATGTAACCTATGTTTCTTTCATACAGAAAAAACAAAACGAAAACCCTGTTAGAGTTTCTAAATATTTTTCGACTGTCGCTCCGCGAGCCTTGTGCTCGTATGTTCTTACATTTACGTAGAATTTTCTAGAATAATTTATGTTTTTGCTTTTGATGTAAATCCATGTGCATATTCGTAATAAACAAAATACAAAATTACACGTTTTGTTTTTACATGTGTGTCTGCATTGCTTTACCTATAATATACTATTCTATTTATTAACATTTTTCGATGCACTGCACATTGATGCTTATCTAATGATATTTTATCTTTATTGTGGTAGCGCTTTTACTGGTTGCAGTTCTTTTATTTGCCTTGGACTCTTTTAACATACTTTATTTTGGCAAATCAAACTGTATTGTACATATTAGACTTACCCAGACAAATAATGATGTCGTATTTTGTTTGAGTTTTTGCTTGTTAGTCCCCCGCCCGCCGCGTGGCGCGGTAGCGGGGGACTATTGGATCCGGGTCCGTCCGTCTGTCTGTCTGTCCGTCTGTCTGTCTGTCCGTCAACTTTTCAGGTGGGTTTCTATTCCGCGACCGAACTCCAAAACTACTGGGCAGAATCGAATCAAACTTTCTACAATGAAAGAATATGTATTGAAGTTGTGCACCTGGGTATTGGTTTTGTAGTGCGACCAAAATTGGGGTCGTACGACGTGGTCAAAAATGAGGAATTTCATCACAATTTGGAGTTTGCTATTCAGCGACCGAACTCCACATCTATTGGGCAGAATCGAATGAAACATTCTACAATGAAAGACTATATATTGAAGTTGTGCACCTGGGTATTGGTTTCGTCGTGCGACCAAAATTGGGGCCGTACGACTTGGTCAAAATAAGAAATTTCAACACAATTTGGTGTGTGCTTTTCCGCGCGACCGAACTCTACAACTACGGGGCAGAATCGAATGAAACTATCTACAATGAAAGAATATATATTGAGGTTGTGCTCCTGGGTATTGATTTTGTCGTGCGACCAAAATTGGGGTCGTACGACTTGGTCAAAAATGAAGAATTTCAACACAATGAAACTTGCAATGCCGTTGCACGGATTGGGATGGCGGGGGACTTAGTCAGTTTCACTGACCCTACTTGTAATTTTTTTATAAGCGCTGTCAGTTTCCGTCAACTTCGATAAATGTAGCATTTATTAACAGGCCAAAATACGCGACTTCACTTGCGCCATACTAGACTGTGCGTTTGAGATCGAATAACACCATTTTTTGGCGATTTGTGAAAAATGATATACTCCTACATAATTACATTAACTAAACTTAATATATGCCTATCGTGCTTTGCTGCAATTACACTCCAAATTTTAAGAATCTACCTATTTCCTAAATATGCCCTATGTTGGGAATAGGAGGCGATTTCGGGGCTGAAAAGTCCACCATTCACTTTACATGGAAGACTTTACAATCACACCTTGGTTTTGCAATATACATTCGAAAAATATATGTATTGTTTTCCCTAAGACTAGCAAGGTTTCCAGGTCTAGAGAAGAAATGCCGTATAACATCCCCTTTGCTATGAGTTAGAAAATAACAAAAATAAGATAATTTTGAATAAAAAACGTCATCCAGTACACTTATACTGAACTATACTGAACTTTATACCGTATCTAATATATGGTGGTTTAACTCAAAATGTCAAGTGACCCTATCCCCTTACGAGCAGCATATGTTAATTGATCCAAATAAAACTCAAATCGTATAAATATCAGGAAAAAAAATAGAAAATAGAGTAAGTTCGAACAACAATTTTCGAACAACAAATTTCCCAAATCACTTCTTATGAACTACACAAATGACACCTGCTCCATAACCCGCTAACATTAAATTTACGAACTTCCCTAAAATAAACATAAGCAAACTGAACAATAATACCAGGTTATCCAAAACTTCACGTCATTGTTGCCTTCGAACAGGGCAAGACACTGCTTCGTCAATTGGAGACATTTGTCCAGCGACCCCAAACCGGATACTCATCTCTGAAAGCTTTTTGCGAAGCGATTTTAGAGAAAATTTGCAACCATTCAAAGGAATGTGAGAAACCAAACTGCGTTGTTCCCTGGTGTCAATTCTTTCACAATTTGTAAGTATCCGAATCATTTTTTTTCCTCAGAATGTGCTCTAGAACTATTATCTATACTTTGATTTCAGGTCAAATAGCTATTGATTTATCACCTTGCAAAAAGTCAAATATAATTACATTCGTGCAATGAAATGCAAAGACGAATAGTCGGAAAACAGATGACATATTGCGCATATTATTTTAATATATAATGCCATGAAACTTTACCAACGTTGATAATTTATGTAGAAAAAAAACGTATGTTGTATTCAAGAATATGGTTTTCATTGCTGTTTTGTTAGGACCGGGGATGATGACTTAAATGAAAATGTGTCGTTTGCTGATCACATGGTATCATTTCTTCGAGAATATATCCCTTGTGTGTTTGGTAGCTCAACCACTTTGATTAGCAAACACGAAGCTGTTTTTGAGCAGGTAAGCATTTCATGATATATTATTTATACATTGTATAATATTTATATAGAAGTCGTTCATATTTTGTTATCAACGTGTTAAAATACGTGTGCGCTAATTGAACAGTCAGGCTAAACTGGAGTCGAAAGGCTTTCCAATGATTGGTAGGAATACGTATTAACTCATGTCATTCTATCACCTTCATGAAGCTGATGAGTAAATTCTTTAAAACACAAACATGTTTCAACATTTTTTTTCAATGATCATTTCAAAACAACCTAGTTCTAAAGTCACTCAATTTTATTTAAACAGTCTATATAAGATTGTCACATTAGATGTTGACTTGTTGTTTACTAGATGTACGCATATTAGGTGCCATGTCATATTTAAATAATCAAAATAATTTTTGAATAACAATTTCTAGTTGCAAGATGAGGGTTACGACTCGATGCCGATTGAGGATCATGATTATTGCGTCATCACACGTATCTGCGCCTTCAAAGATGTCTTTGTAGCCAACGATTTGAGACGCAAGGCGTTTGTCGTTCTGAAACGAGTAAGTATGTATATTATTCAACATGCAGGTTAGAAAATAAGAATTAACTAGATTTTCATCATGATGTACAATCATGACATACACATTGACTGTTTTGTAAAACGTTTCAAAAAGGAAAGCCTGTGAAATTTACGATTCATATCATTGTATAAGTATATATCAAGCAAAAACAAACTCTCATTGACTTTAATTACCCAGCATAAAGAAAAAATACTTCGATCTAGATATTAAAATTTCAATAATATGGAAAGCTGGGTATCTGTCCTCACGCTGTCTTGTTTATTATTTTATTCAGCGAACAAAGCGTTCGGAGTCGCTTCGTGTATTGCTCGAGCTTCGTCATTTGAGGACCAGTGATGACAACATTGTTCAGCATTTATGGGCAGCGCACTCACCTTCTCTTCTCCTGACCTGCATGCCATATTTCAGTGAGTGACAGTAAATGTTTGAAATAGTTTCTGTTGATCTTCACAATGATTTATAATACTCATCTCAGTATGAACGTCTCGCGCAAATTAATCTTAACTTCTTTCCATTTTATAAATTGCAAATTAGGCGTAAAAAACTATATCATCATACAATATGTAAATACATAATGATGTTAACCTGGAGTTTTTTTATTCCAACCATTTGTTCAATTTCGGACAAACTGATCTGTCGCTACCTAATGAAGATATTGAAAACAACATAGAATATATCATTTAAGTATATTTTATTTAGATGAACGCCATGCATATCATGTTTGTTTCAGAAACCGATCTGAGAACAGCGTTACAGAAAGACGAATACAGAAAAGGCTTCAAGAGTGAGATCTGTGGGATGTTCATGGAACAACTCAAAAGTGTATCTACCTATATGCATGATCCAACGCGTGGCATTATGTATCTCAACTGGTCAAGTATGTTGGAATCAATTTAACATGCATTTTATCTCTTTATATAGATATATGAAGTTCTAGTATGCTTTCGTGATTAGGTCTACCACGATTCGAAATTGTATGTTAAATTTGTTTTTGAGAAATATTCATCTTTCCCACCCCCTACATTTACTATTTAACGGGACACCGGTACCTATAAATAAGGGTTTCGGTTAGCTTAATTTTTGAATTTGGATTTCGTCCATTTTGTTGGTTTGTGTGATTTATATGAAATAAGTAAACAAATATGTCATTGAAAGATCTACAAATGATTTCGTGACAATACAGTTTTGCCCGTATTCTAGGAACATCATTAGTATTATATCAATCATAAAAATGTATTTGGCTTTTTAGGTGAACACATTCTCCTGAAGGGTAGTTGGGAGCGACCTCGCTTGGTTCTCTTCAACTTCGATTCTAGTTCCACATCAAGGATGAACAAAAGTGAGATGGGTGAAAATCTGCTGACATATCTACCTCCTGTCCATGTCCCACCTGAGGTGAGTTTATTTTATTTTTGTGCGTTGGTCATAAAATTCAAATAGATAATACATGTACAGTAGACTCTCGTTAATCGGAACCCCTCGGGACCGGTCATTTTGGTTCCGATAAACCGTGGGTTCCGATTAACAGTAGTATATTTGTATAAATATACGATTATGGGATTTAAAAATCGGTTCCGATAAACAGAAAGTTCCGATTAAAGGAGTTCCGATTAACGAGAGTCTACTGTATCTATTAATCGAAAAGGACAGGCTTTTTAAAAGTTAAGTTTGATAAAAAAGAGGAAAAGGAAACTACGTTTTCCAGGGGTGATACTTTTCCTACTTTTGTATGTTTTTCCTACAACTCTAGTGGAAGAGTTTTCAATACAAAAAGTGATGTTTTTATTAGCCACGGCTTGCTTATGCAAGACGTGGTTTATGCGATCACTCTGTGTTAGTTAGTTGGTTAGTTCGTAAACTATTCCTTTCAAGCGCTTCTTCTCTCACAGTTCTTGACCAATTTGTCTCAAACTTTTTTTGAGACATCCCTAGATGGTCCTTCGTATAGGGTGTGCTTAACTAAGCAATTGTGCTTATATAAGCGTTTTTTTAAATTAAAATATCTTTGGGCGATGCGAATTGCATTTTTGCTTTAACTTGGTTCAGTGAGTGATAATACAGTTTACAGATTGTCGTAGACTTTTAAAGCCGACATTGGTATCCTGTGATTATGTAACGTTGCAACAGCTGAAATCTTATTACAGTAGACTCTCGTTAATCGGAACCCCTCGGGACCGGTCATTTTGGTTCCGATAAACCGTGGGTTCCGATTAACAGTAGTATATTTGTATAAATATACGATTATGGGATTTAAAAATCGGTTCCGATAAACAGAAAGTTCCGATTAAAGGAGTTCCGATTAACGAGAGTCTACTGTATTGACTTGCAACATATACAAGATATCGTAATTTTACTACTAAAGTAACGGGTATTTGATAAACGCATAGCAAAACCGCAATAATAGTGTCTTGTTTTAATATCGTATAATCAAAATGTATTAAACATAACGTAAATATTGTGATTCAATGTGCAGACACCAGTGGAATATAAATAACAGTTTCGGGATGCATTGCATGTACTGCCTCTTTCTTATCTTTGTACGGCAGGACGGATCAACCCGATCAATAACTTAAGCCTTTGTCGTCGCGTTTGTCTTCGATATGTAACCATATTATTAGTCCTCATATACATGTATTCACTCTTGTTGTACCGGAACACCAGCTTGAATATATAATGAAAGACATTTTTTGAATATGACTGAAATAAATGAAATTTTGGGAGTTTTCAGTTTCATGGTAAAATATGTCTAGCACTTTTGGTACAAGAATAAAATTCTGTTTAATTTATATATTTCTTTCTTGTTAAGCTTAAAACTCGATGGTTTTGTCGATTACTTTTATACTTTGTGAAAGGCATTTCTAGTTTTCATATGGACAGAAGGATGTTCAGCAGCAATAGTAAAGTAAGGCAAGATGTGGCACACTGTCCTTGGACAGTCTTGTTTACATATTAATACCATTTTCAACGATAAGTCAATACTTTAATCTTTAAGGTTCATGCCAACCAAGAAGTCGTTTATCCGCAGTCGGACTACTGGGGAATCGGCTGTTTGTTATACGAACTTTGCTGCGGGTTGCCACTCTTCCACCAAATCGCACATGAGTCTTTCGAGGACCAAAAAGCTTATGTTAGTATGCTTAATGTTTAAAGGCTTTACGAATAGCTCTTTTTATGTGTGTAATAAAATAAGTTATAACTGTAATATGAATATAATTGATAGCATGCTTGTCTAGAATATTTATCATTGATTATTTATTTTGGTGATTATTTTATCTCGGGACAAAACCGAAAACTTTAAGCATGCCTTTCAATTTATCTCTTTTCAAAATGATCAACTTGTGTACTTTGTACCAAGGAAATTGTATGCAAGAATGACCAGAAAATCGTTGTTAAAAATAACATTTTGTGTATATTTTGTTTTATTCATTACAGATTCTGGGACCCAGAGAGCTGTCTGTCTGTTCAGCGATGAGCAAGGGAATCGACGTTTTCTATTGCCTGAAGAATCTATTGCGCAAAGATCCCACAAGGAGGCGGTTCGACTCAACAATTTGATTGCAATTGCAATGTATTAGGAATAACCCGGGTTGTATGATAGTTTTAAGCATAATGATATAAGTCTTATATAGCAACCGTTTAATATATATGGTCAGTATATTAATGTTAATTAATAGTTTTTTTTTCTTGAAATGTAAAACGTTGAAATTTATCCAATTTTAAGGCTTTAGAACAAACATGACAAATAATTGGTTAGAAACGTTATCTTATCAAAAGTGCACGTTTTACAGCTTTGCAGGGTGTAATTCATTTTTAGATAAAATAGCAGAGGAGCTTCATGTATTTTGATGCTTTAGAAGCTTTTGTTATTACAAAAATGTTTATATGCGCTTAGGATGTTTCTGTATTACATGTAATATTATAATTTTTATCGATTCGCCAATCAATTTTCAATGTCTAATAACGATAAGTCAAATAATTTCAATGTCTAATAAAGTAAATACAATTCATCATTTTGTATTATAGTGATGTGTATTATGCTATAGCTGTCGGGGTTCTTATTTTGTAGAGGCTTATTTTTAGATGCAGACCAAGAACGTATGCAATGCTTTGCAGAAAAGTAAATCATGGTTACAATTCATCTGCTGAATATAGATAAGAATTTTATTAGTGTCAAGATTTGTCACAAAAGAACATGTATCGTGTATTGGAGATAATATAATTGTTAAGTTGTTTTTATACCTGCATGTAAATACTTTTATGTCTATTTTCTTTAAATACTTTTATAAATTAGACTTGATTTTTAGAGGCTATTTTATATCATTGTTTTTTTTTTAATTTCCTGTGATTAAATATGCGATATGTTCCTTAGGTGCTTCAGTTTTTATCATTTATGAAACAAAGTTGATATAAACTTGATATTTACTTAATATTTACAAATATCGTTACATAGATCATGCTATTTGTTGTGGTTATATGTTTTGTTTTGTTAATCAGTAACTGGCTGCTTAAGTTGAGTCTTTATAAACAGGTTATATCAGTTTCTGTTTTAAATGCCGATATAATGAAGATTTGAAAACACATTATCCAGGCTATGTTGTTACATTTACTCATTCAGAAAGTTCAATTTTGTTTTGATCGGTCGAAATAGAGTTATGGCCCTTTGCATGGCCAATATCAAACTTGATTGTTCTCAAAACAGAGATCACTTGTCCTTGTTTAGACATTTATATTTGTTAATCTCTTTGAAATCGGCACTGTTTCTTGCATTTGTTAAATTTCACAAATAATTTGTTTTCTGATTTTTAAGGTGTTACAAATTTAAATGAATACTGATACCGGTGATAAAATGGTGTATATATATTTGTTGGTTATGCTTTTGCAAAAGGTATTATAAAGTATGTCAATGGCATTTTATCTACTTTGTCATATGAATAAATTTCCACAAAAGAATGGATTTTTAATTGTTTTGTTAAGCGAACAAATGTGCTTGATTGAAATGTAAGATGAAAATGTATCTACAGTAAATTAAATACTACAATACAGGCTTTTAATTAATCGCAGTGCGTTAGACTTTGCGATATATTTTTTTTAATAGATTAGGCCCCTCTTTTAGGTAGGTAAACATTGCCATAACATTTTACTGAACTGACATTTAACACAGAAATCTTATCCACGATATATACGTATCTTAAAGATGACATGTCTATGAAATTATCCTAAATCTAACTGCCATTTACACACTAGATCCACAGTGGGTATGTATGTAAAAATCACCACTTAAAATAATATTGTTTATATCCTCAAGATTAAAGCTTAGTCAGACCTCATATTTGAAATGTCGCATACCATGTTAGTACTACATGTCGTTTATAGATCAATAACGCAACTTTCATACATTTTATATTAAACCTTTGTCAGATCCAACATTCAATACTATTATTAAGATTCCTCAGTTGCTTTACATGGTGATTCCGCATCGCTCTTCAAAACCAATAAGTTGATCAATACAGCTGTGAATGTGTTTTGAAAGCATGAAACTATTCTTGATAAAATTATGTCAAATAGTTATGAAAGATTCAACATTTAGAATTCGATAAACATGTAAAAAAAACTAATTCAACGGTTGAACTCTGAGGTTGCAACCCAACTTTTACAACATAAGTTACTTTATAGAGAATTCATTTTTGATTCTGGAATCGATTTAGATAGAAATACGAACTATACGATGATAAACCGACAGAAGTGAGGAATGATATAAATCTATCACTTGCATTCAGTGCGTAGTACATTTACATGTTAGATTATATATTTTTCAAAATTCATGGCGCTATACCAAAGCAATAGTATTGATATTGGCCATTTCCACCGATAGCATATCGGTAGTACAGATACATGTCATTTTGCACCTCCGCCACAGTTTCGCTGTTCCACCAATCGATTTGAGATTGATGTGCTCGATGTGGTGCAGAGGCACCGCGCATAGTGCATCCGGCATTCAGCCACCATATCCTCAGACAGCTGGCTGGATGTGCGCCTGGCCCCCTTGTCTTGGTACACTGGAATTCTATTACACAATTTTGAAGTTAGGAAGTTTTTACTTGACGACATTCTATTTATTTATAATGAATGTATAGTGAAATATAAATAAATGGTAAATTGTAAATATATGCTTAAAACCCTGTACCTCTAACCTCTGAATACCTTTAGAGATTTTTTTTTGATTTGGCATTTTAAATAGATAGAAAAAAAATAATTTCGTGAAACACATTTATTTATCAAATAATAAGAAATAAAAAGCAGTTGAAACCACACATTATAATTATATTCATTTGATGAAAGGTTAAAAAAGAATATACGCATTCCCGACTATAAACCGTTGCAACAACAAACAAGGACATCGCGCATAACCATTAGAATCCTATCAAATGTTTTTTAAATTGCTGTAATATAAAAAGCAAATTACACTTAAAGCAACAAAGCATCATATTGCATGCATGATATTTATGGCTGTTCTTACCTCGGTCAAAATAGTCGCCCCATACATAGAACCACGGAAAGTCGGCATCTATCATGTGATCACCATTTGAATCATGTCTGCATAGATAGCATTTGTTTTTGTTATATGCAAAAGCAACGCATGCCTTACATGCAGTACAATCTTTTACACAATCCTGAAATCTGGAAGCAAAATGCATATTTTTATATTTATGTTATGGTCAATCGGTGAAATCCGCAATTCGTGACTGTATATGTATGTTTTTGTCACAATGATAAATAAAAAGTATAGTTTTAAAGTTCTTTTTTTTCGGTTAGAACATAGCTCGTTGGTTGAAAATTTTGAGAATTTAATTCTGGGGTTTGCACAATGACGACCCTGAAAAAAAAACACTTTTTTCATATATTCAAAATTTAATGATAAGTACGAAAATTGGCAAAACGTCCGCCTTTTAAAAATAGTATATGGCGCAGAAAAATTGCAAAGAAAATAAAGGAAATAATAAGGTCAAAGTCGTTCTCATGTCTTTACGTTGACTATATTATAATAATTATTCTATATTGATGTTGTAACATGCGCTCAGAGAATGATAAATAGATTATAATTATATTTTAAAAACTTCCGGCTTCAATGCCTATTTTGAATTGCAAATTCATATTTTCATATAAGATGATGAATTTAACAAAATAAAAAATGTTTTGCTTAAAGAGATACGCTTTGTTGAATTGTGTATAGTAAGTTTTAAAATATGAGTAAAATGTTTTTAAAATACCTATGAATGCTATCCGCAACATGGCAAATTCTGTGCAGAAGCATGACATGAACCTGTTCCAATCTTGCAGCCGAAGATATTTCTGATACCCTCCGAAAACGCTTATCTGTCTGACAGAAATTACCCATGGCTAATATTTGGCTTAAATCCACAAATACATACACAGCTAACAATAACAGTTGAAAAGTGTTTGATTGCGTGGCCATATCCTTTTGTATTATTACAATCATATGGATGAATTATAAATCTTTGTATGTCGTTAAGTTTATAATTATAACGTATAAAATCTGCTTGTCATTATTTTTCCTGGCAGAACAGCTGAAAACGTCAATCCTATCATGTATTGTAAAGTGTATCCACCCGCTGAAATGACTGTACAACCCGGTAAGCTATTTTCTAGATATAGGTTTATTCATAAAATCAAAGGAACAGTGATTTTTTTTAACATGTATAGCTATTCTGTTTCTGTCGTGCTGGTTGTGGTATGAATAAATGCGCATAAGCAACATATGAATCGGGTTTGGTTACTCTATTCTCTAGTACTAATATTTCAATGACGAAGAGATAAAATTATCTTTGAAATATAATTATTCATTGAGTAATGGAAGAACAGTATGCTGAATAATTCAACTGTTATAAATGCTATCTCTTATACTTTATTCATAATGATCCTTTATAAATGTATTAGAAAAAAATCATGTCAGGTCTACATCGATGTCATTGAAATATTTATAAAATCAGTTTACTGTTTCACCAGGATATAAAAACCATATCATTTCAGAAAACCCTGGATCTTACTTTTAATAGAAGCATGGTTTCGGGCCAATATTTTCCAGTTAAGCTTTAACTTGAACTATCATATATATAAAAATAATGCATTGTGAGAAAATAAAAACACATTTTTTTAAATTAAATTTATATTAAGTCCTGCAATTTTCGTCGAGATACATTTATTATGATACATTTTTGTTTCGGAAAACGAAATTTACTTTCCCACCAACCTGTTTTTTTTTACCGTCGACTTGTGTTTTCATAATAAAAAGCCAAGGTAAGGTAAGAATTACCAGGAACAATCTGTTTTAAATATTTAAACAGATGCGTCAATGCCAAAATCGAATCCACATATTCTCACGCCCTGGCGCAAGTCATACCCCCGCGAATTTCGCAATATCAAATAGACATCTGTTATAAACAGTTGAAACGGCAAGCGACTAAAAATGGTAGAAAACCAGGCGCATAAATAAGATACAAAATGCGGCTCACCATCAATTTATTGAAAACAATACATGCATATAAATGGTATTACAAACAGTTAATCACAGATAGCTTTTTCAAAGAAAACATGAACAAATAGTGGGTTCTTTAAATGTTTAAACGGATAGGATTTATATGGATCCAAAACAGTTCTTCTCAATTTATATAATAATATATTTCAACACTGGTTAAACACAAGGCGAAATTCGTGTAATTCTACTAATATTCATAAATTTATAAAGTTTTAGCAGAACTCAACAGGATTTCATTTTACTACAAAAGTTTAATCTTTCAGGTTTAATACTAAGACATTATAACAAGTATTGCTTTGAAAGTTTTGAAATGAAAACATTTTAAACATGTTCATTTTGCTTTAGAAAATCTAATCAACAATAGTATTGCCATCATGGCTACCCTTATGGTGGGTGATGGAAGCTTCATACTTCTATTATATCTTTTCTTTACAAACTCTTGTATCTGCTCGTATACACTTTGTTATTAGAATAAGGACATCCTGTCCATTCGTCCCGGTAGCTACATGAATACGTCATTTCTAATTACAGATGTACATAAACCATTGAATAGCCTCTATTGGATCTAAAACAAGACGCTCTATCTGAGTAGAAGCATTTAAATCATTAAATTAATTTCACAATTATCTACAACATTTTATATGCATACTATTCGTGTTAAATGCTAAAGCGTAACACATAAAATACAATACATATACAACATATAGGA
This sequence comes from Hydroides elegans, assembly GCA_001703475.1. NCBI lineage: Eukaryota > Metazoa > Annelida > Polychaeta > Sabellida > Serpulidae > Hydroides > Hydroides elegans. The sequence continues at coordinate 37,869 of LQRL01113550.1, forward strand.
TAATGTTAACATCAAGAAACAAACTTTAACCTGTATCGACGCTTATATCCTTTAAATTGGTGCATTTTGAATTAGATACGTTGACATATTTAATCATAGATTGGCGCGCCCTAGACAAAAATTAGCGCGAGCATAGCATATGTCGTTCAGTGGGATGCCGAAAGACCAAAGCCTGCAAGATTCGTAAGACATTTACCTTCATTGCGTATTCCTGTCTTTAAAGTAAGGAAAAGCGTGTCTATCGGTTCAGAATTGGATAGAGCGACATTAGAGTATACAATTTTTACGCCCTGTTTCGAAAATTGCTAGGCGGGTCTCAATATTAAAGTCAATGCCTTTAGATTGAAAAGTTCAAACAAAACAAGCCTGGAAAGGCCCGCCCAATTCAATGTTTATCAAGTGAAACAGTGAAAACGGTGGGTAAATGCACGTAACGTCGATTGTTACAATATGAACAATTTACAGCTATATGTAAAGGAAAGGTTAGTGACACGAAGAGAGAGAGAGATAGTTAAATTTACCTATGGCTGTACTACTATACCTTACCTTAAACTTAAACTCTTGAAAATAATGAGCAATAGTCTCGGTATTTCAATAGCATTATTATAAAAGATTACCTAATCATCACCCTAAATGCATTCGCGTCCCAAATTATGGGACCTTTGATTTTTTTTTAAACTTAAGCCTTATGAAGGTTAAACCTTAAAACCTGTAGGCAGGCATGAAATCAAACCTCTTTTTTATAATTAGAACATTAAATGCCAAAGAAAATTAATATAATATTCAAAACCCCGATGAATAGCAGATATTAGATTAATTTCACTTTAAAATTAACTTCTAGTCGAGAATCAAAGTATATGAAAAGATCTTTTTTTGTTATCTAAAAACACAGTAAAAATTACTTTACGTTAAATATATCGCCATTGAATTGACAGTTCAATAAAAGGTTCAATCGAGGCAAAAAACATTTTTGTGTGACCTGGGCTTCTCATTATGTGTCGCACCTTATCGGATAAGACTATAGCATTTGAAAAAGTGATAAAAATAGTAAGACTTAGTTTTTATAACAAAACATAACGATTGCCTAAAATAACGAAATCAACAGTAATACAACACATATAGATTTTGGGTATATTTCTGTTAAAGTTATATTGTATGCCCATATAATTAATCTATTCAAATAAACCTAAGTTTGGTGACATACTAAGTATAAAACTTTATCTAAGTCCGATAATATCTGATAACGATAAACTCACTTATGACCAAGGTCTATAGGATCTATAATGGGCGGATTTTTCATTTTTGATACTAAGCAAGTACGTATGGATTTGAGTAAAGTAGACAACATATACCCTAGAAAAACATTCCTCCGCCTTCGACACACACTCTTTTCCAAACCACCCTCTCCATCCTCCATCTACCTACGCGGTGTACAATTATACGCACGCGCGGTGACCCCAGTTCGAAATGCGTCCACATGGTTGATTAGTAAAATGGTCGTCGGTTAGGCGTCCTTTTTCGCTACCAATATAACCTACAAACCGACATTTCCAATTATTTTAACGTGGACGATGCACACACATCTCCAATTTCAGGTGCGCGGTGCCATATAACCGATAGGATAGATGTCGCACTGGAGCCTTTCTTCGCAACCAATACACCCTCGAAAATCTGATCTAATGTTAACCCCCGCACCCCGGATAGAAACCCCACCAATCAATAACAAGCCCCCACTTCTTAGGCTCGCAATGCCACATAACCAACCACCTAGATGGCGTACAAGAGCCCATCGTCGCAACTAAAACATCCTTCAAAACCAGTCTTATCTAACCTCACACCCCTCCCCCTCCTTGCCCACCACATGAAAACTCAATCGCAAGCCCCCACTCTCCCCAGCCCCAAACAAGCCCCTACTCCTTAGGCGCGCGGTGCCACATGACCAATCAGATAGATGTTATCATAGAGATGTCCGGCGAAATCGTCATTCACCCCATCAACCGCTCGCCGCGTGTTGCGAATGAACTCGCGTTTTGACATCTTGTTCTTGACGGCGGGACTCGTGAGGTCGACCGAGAGCATGATGAGGGAGAAGCAAATCACGTACACTGTATCTGCAGAAGTAGAGAGGACATGTGTTTTAGAGGGTTTCAATGTTTTAGAAGGTATCCTAAACGAACCATTTACACTGTATCTGGAGAGTTAGAGGGTCTGTTATTTAATATCAATATATATGGTACAGGTACATGCATTTCAGACGAGTTAATATAGACTAAATATGTGTTTCCAAATGCCATACTTAGATTAAAGATGCGTTATGAAGTTATCCCCTTTCCTCGAATAAAGATAGGTACACTGTGTCTGCAGACAACCAGAGAGATCCCGACATACGCAGCTTGTCAGGGTGGATTGTTTCATTACAACTACAAAAACAAGTGAAAACACTAGTTACCTTTTGACATGTCGCTCTTTGGGTTACAATCGACAAAACGAGTTGCAAATTTCTCCACTAACTCACTGAGGTAGTCGTTCCTTTCGTTCGGTGGTGTTGTTTCATTAAAGAATTTGCGCAAAGCATTCGGGAGAAACTGATTTTCAAAGTTTTGAAGTTTGACGATTTCGTCGAGAACTTCAGGTCTGAAACAAGTTAAGTTAATATTAAAACGTTTTATGACTTGTATACTTCTATTAATTTAGGATTTTATGTAAATCACAACTGGTGTCATAGCCACTTTGATGTGATAATCAAACCTATATATAAACAAATTAACTTACAGGCATTCCCGAATTCGTTACTAGTACCAACCTTTTAGCGAGAAATTCGCGTCTTTGTGTCCAATTGATGTGTCTAGCACCATGAATGAACTTGGCTAATTCCATAGGATTGTCATCAACCAGTTGGTGTTTGATTATATACTCAAAGCCCTAAAAAGAGTACAAAATGTGCTACGTCATTAAACAAACTTAATTCGATAAAGCTTAAATTGTAATAGACTCCAAATACTGAGACCTAAAACTAGTATGTGAAAGAAACATACTTAATCCCGATAGAGTTCTTTGGTATTGACTTTAATAATATAAATGCCAAAATATTTAAGAATTTTGTTTTGATTTTATCTTAATTCAAAACCCTCAAAATAAAGATGGAAAAAGTTTGAAAATGTTTATTATATGTATCAAACCTCAACTTAAAATACCGTTAGTCAATCTTATTTCATCGATCATTATATATATAAGTATATATATGACTTATCGCACGATGTTATACTTACGAGCATCGCATCTGCATTAAATGTTAGGGTGGCCTCATCTAATTTGAGATACAGCGTTTTAAAGGAAAATCCTTTCTCGCCAAACCGCTTGTAAACAGTTGCATACTTCCACTGACTTCGGCATAGACTGAACAAATAACATAAACATTCATATTATTCTTTTCTAACATGACTCATGATTAAGCATCAAATTCTAGATTTTATGGTGTAAGTTCTGACGAAGTAAATTAAGCATATCGTAAAAATCATACACTTGTTGTTGAACTTACCCGTGCCAAAGAATTTCACAATCAGCTAGATCTTTCCATACACAGGATGCTAAACAGAGGTCTGTTGCATTCAGATTCGAAAGAACCAAAAGTGCAAGTTCTGGTGGAAGTTTGTGTAGATCCGGGAAGCGTTTGGGAAGAACAGCTCTTGTTGGATCTTCATTTTCTATTCAAAATATGAACATAATGTCATGTATTGCAGCTCATTCAATCAAGACTTCAAGTACATGCTGCATTTGATTTTCCAAACTATATAATTTCAGCTCCCGTACTTGTCATTGAATCAGATAGCTATAACAACAGTACAGGGGTGGTCGCTTAATAGTTTTAAAACAATATTACTCTTATATTATTACGCTAATTACACATACATTTTTGCTAAGTTTTGAAATACAATTTTCACCAGGATAACTTGGATACCAAACAATCTAAAATCAGTGATCAAACTAAATTACAAGTTACTCAAAACAAAGTGGTTCGGTATATTCTCAAATTCGGCCCAAGATCTCACATAGGACAATCCGAACTAGATACTCTCAAGTATCTTCGTATACAAGACAGAGTTAGTCAACAGCGTCTAAACATTGTCTACACAATCAAAAATGGCTCAAGTCCCCAATATCTCTGTCAAAATTTCAGACAAATCAATGAGGTTCATGGACGCAATACCAGGAGCAAGGCTAAAAGAAATTAC
>LQRL01113569.1:7030-22251 GCA_001703475.1 Hydroides elegans
GAGAAACGTTTCTATATCTGGCTTTCCAAATTGAAAGTATCGCAGCTTTTGCTCTTCGCTATATGCAGCATTGAACGCTACCCTAGCCGCGTGTTTCAGACTTCTTGGCTGTGTGAGATAAGGTTTTCTTAACAACACGGGTGTATCCTTACGTCCCGATCTTTCCAAGAACACACACGATCCTGCGCTATCCGATTTCGCGCACTCCACATAATAATCCACTAATTTCAAGACACAATCGAACGATTTCATGCGTCTTAAAGCGGCCGCTTCACAGTCCAGTCTATAGACTCCAGCTTCGAATGAAATTCGAATCGACGTTGTTCCGCGGTCTGTTTTGACACTCAGGGAGAATGGATAGGTTGGACTAGAACTATCGCGAAGCAGAAATGTACCGACAGTGGTTCGCTTTAAGAGTTTTCGTGCGGCTTCCATTGATAAAACACCGTGATAAAATCCACTTTGCTTCATTAAAGTCAAACACGTTGCGTGTATTTCTGTGATTTGGTCTTGACTAAGAGTTGATTTTCTTGCTGATTTTGAAACACGTTTCGATTTTTGCGCACTTCTTCTTTGTGAAACAGTATCCTTAGTGTTTTGTGTTGAAACGCACTGGTGTGGTTGCGCTTGATTTAGTCCAATAGAGCTTGGAGTTGAGCACGGTACTGAAATGGGCACATTTAACTGTATAACAGATCCCTGTCCCGACGGAATATGAGTATGCACTGGTTGCAACGACTGTACACTTTGTATTGGATGCATCTGATTGCGCACTGATGCGTGACACGAATTGCAATTTGTCCGTGTATCCACTTGCGGAGAAGGACCACAGTTTGGACATCCCAATGTTATTACCATAGGAACGACCATAACGCTTGACTGATTATGCGTGCAGCTTAACGACCCTGCATCCTGTGATTGTCTTTGCGTGCAGCTAAACGACGCTGCATCAAAAGTCCGCTGGTGGGCATTCACACTATGCCCCATCGCTGGTACCGATTGGATGTTTGCCTCATTTTGCACAGACGGTTGAGCGATATCCTGAATTAAATCTGGCAAGAATGGAGGAGAGACTCTTTGTTGCTGTTGTTGCTGCAGATTCTGAGAGATGTTGTTGCTTCTTTGACTTGTAGTTTCACTTTCGTTTTCTGCTACTCGCACCACTAGCGCCCCCTCTCTGCTCTCACTTTCGATGTGCCTTCCGCTTTCAGCTGGAACTGAAACGGGAATGGTCTCCACCACCTGAGTTTGTATATCCACATGGTGATCATCAGCACGTTCGATACGACTTCCTGTTTCCGGTGTTGTTGTTGATGTAGGTGATGCACGGCTTTGTGTTTGAGGATGTGCATGATGAGCACTTAGGTCCATGCTGGTCATGGGCACGGAGCGGCCCATCTCCGTGACTTTCAGATCCTGTCAATAAAACAATTAAAAACCAATTAAGTAACCATAAAACAGTTTGAAAATTATTACAAATATTATGTATATTCTATTTAGCGGCCCATCTCTGTGACTTTCTGAAACTGTCAATAAATCAATCAAAAACCATTAAGTAATATGAAACATAATTGCACATTATTACAATTATTAGCTGCATTAAAAAGGGCGGCCCAACTATGTGACTTTCAGAAACTGTAAATCAACAATTTAAAACTAATTAAGTGACATGAAACACCAGGGTGTAGCGTAAGGGTCGAAACCCTCGGTAATTTCGAGGGTAAATCAAGATTACCGGGGCAGAATTGAGGTACCCTCGAAATATTACCGAGGTAGAAATTGTTTTTTTTTTCGAGGTATAATTTAGGTTCCCTCGAAAAATTTCCGAAGCAAATTTCAGGTACCCTCGAAAAATTACCGAGGCAGAATTCTGGCTTATGCTACACCCTGAAACACTATTGCGAATAATTACAGTTGTTAGCTGCATTTAACGTAGCGACCTATCTCTGTGACGTTCAGATCATGTCAATCAATAATTGTAACGCAATTAAGTAACATAAAACACATATCGACTTATTAGATCGGGACATGACACACACATTAATTTCTTAAAGGTTATTAATCAGAAGCAATATCCAAAAATAAAAGTAACAAAAAACTACATTCGGAATGACCGTCATTACATAATATATTGGATTTTCTAGAAGATGATATAATGAACATGGTGTGGATACACATATTAATTCCTTGGATAGACATGGTCGTGTTAAACACGTTTAAATGTATAAAAATCAAATTCAATCTAGCATAATTATCATAGTTAGCATGGTAAACATTCGCAATGCTACCGGTACATCGTATAAATAATTAACAATACATTATTTATTTAGCTGTAAAATGTCTTGCCAACGTATATTTGCAATGATAACAATAATAAAATATCATGTCAATGGGCTCTGTTGGATATATGATCAACATTTAACCTTTATAAAAATGATTCAATAATCAGGTTGAAATCAAAAACGAGCATACATTGTTCACGGTTCATCGCTTTAAGTTTTGTTTGTGATATTTACCCTAAAAGTTGTATAATAATGGTGTATGTTTAGGAATATGATTATTAAAAGATAGCACTTTATTAAACATTTTAATTGCTTATGATGTTTTTAATCAGTGACCACATACTTACTTTTTACAGAAAAAAGAAAAATATATATATATATATTTATTCTTATAACTTTATTTGCTTTTTGTTTAAATGTACTTGAAATTATGATTTAACGACTAACAACATTACTTTACTTCATGCTAACCATTAAGATCCCGAATAAATCTCTTGCATATATATCTTATCAATATAAGTATCATGCAATAAATCAATCGAATGTGGACGGAAATACCAATGGGAATTTTCGTTATACTTTTCCTCTATCCTTTTCACATTTACCTGAAAGTTGCCATAAATTAAATAGAAATATATTTTGATATTTTTGAAGCATGACATAACATTTTATTTTAAATAATCATGTATAATATTTTAACAGTCGATTAAATCGAATTTATTTGCAATAACATTTTCGTTGTTAAGACCAATAACAGAAAAAGGATTTGATATTAATATATTTACTATCATATTTGATGATTATTTCTCAAATATTGGTTAAAAGCTTGCGAAATCATTACTGTTTCATGATACCTATACGAACCTTGACAGACTTAGCCAGACTTGTTGAATAGCAATAATAGGTTGAATATTCCCATATTTCCTTTTTATTGTCATTACTAAAAAATAATATATTATCCTTAATAATTAAACAATATGGTCTTCATTTTACACTATATTAGACACAACTGAATCCAATGTCATTTGCTGATTATTAAAAGCTCCCTGTTTCGCTTTCGTTTTCCCAAAGTACTCGCCCTTACCTACAGTGTGTCTAAGCTAACCGAACCTCGCTAAGCATTATTTTTTTATCTAACGTTTTGTTCAATTAAACTGACTCATTACTTAATAGATCTAATTATTATATTATCATAATATCCTTTCTATCAAAATAACCCATTATAAAATAAAATATAATTAACTTGAGAAAAAAACGTAAAGTACATATCAACCGATGAAGACTGTACCTTTCATACTGGTCGATAAGGTTTTATCGATTGTCTTAGTACATTTATGTTGAAGAAGTTTGTCTTCTATAACGACCTCAGTATTAGTCTTCTTTTAATAAGTGGATACGCAGATTTATTTATGCTAATTTTAGCTGATTTATTGCTGATGGACTTAAAGTTATTTCAAATGAATATGATAAATAAAAACCAACGGAATTTTATAAAGAGTCACTAAGTACACTTCGCACTTTCGGACAGTTTGTATGTAAGTAACTTTACTATGATTAACAGTAGTATGACTGTACCTCTGCATTTCCTTACACCAGTAAACATGAATTATTTATGTCGATAACCAAATTGGCTGTTAGTGAGTAAAAATAGTTCATCAAGACTTTTCCTAAGCTGCATGTACCCAATTATTCTTTTACAAGATGCATTTGTTTCGAAAGACAAGAATAAGCAGCAGTTAAACACTGCGAGGCAATATTTACAAAACGATCCATGAACCTTCGGTCATAATTTATTTTTATCTAATTCATTATCACATTGAATAATTTAATTTCTCGATTACCAAAACAAAGATGAAACATTTTATTTAAATCACTAAAACAGTACTTATTTCTTTTTAAAAACTGCTGCGACCCGAGGTTGAGACTCGAGGTCCACAGAATGAACAAGTTGTATTGATTTAACCTATCAATAGCTTCTTCATTAAAATGTTGAATGGCACTTTTCAGATCGTTTCAAATATATCCATGCGAATCCCGTTTGTAAGTTGACACTACGTCAAAGTCGTATCATTTTTCTTATCAACTATTGGGAATTTAAACAACTTAAAATTCCCAACTATTGTGTGTATGATGTATCAAAATCGCTCATTGATTAAAAATGGCTATTAAGAACGGTATACAAACTTTAATGTGAGAAACTACACTAAACTAAAACATGTCAAAGCACAGGAAAGTGTGGGCTGTATTATCAAAATCTCGTATAATAATCAGTCCTGCATTCATTTGATCTGTTCAGCATATTATTATTATTATTATTATTATTATTTTATTATTATGTTTTACTTAATTAATAAATTAATAAACATTTCTTAAACAACTTAAAATTCCCAGATCACCTTGTTATATAGATGCGATATATCAATCTACCACTTAATATCATATGAGACTGCTATATTATCTCAAAGTCAAAAGTAAAGTCTGTCAAGTGAAAATCATCTGATCTGGTTTACGAGTAGCTTACCTTGCATTCAAAAATAAATCGCATTTGCTGTGAAAGCCCCATAATGAATATAATAATTTGAAATATTTCAACTAAGCTTTATTGTTATGCATACAGCATTTTAAATTTCAGTGTGTTCGTATGTCATGTATCATGGCTCGTGAGTTGAATTGGACTGCAACTGCCAGTTTGTTGAAAACTTTAAGGAAAATGAATTAAAACCCACGTTTGTTTTCATTTTCAATATCATTGGTCCATTTAAGGAATCATGTACTAATATTCTTTCTCATGGTTTCATAGAAAAATTCGGGTAAATAACCACAAAGATATATTTCTTGAAATGACTTACTTTTTATGTAAACGCCTTTCCTTAGAAAACGTACCACGTGCTTTTGTTTATGTTTTCCGAAAAACGAAACCGGATGTACTTATATGGGTAAGTACTCAAGCAGTTCGATAAATCACAGTCTGTAATGCATACTAAAAGAATGGGCGACTTAGTGTGTGCACTCTTTCTGTACTCGAGCATTTTAGGTAGGGGCTTTTACAGAAGCGCTCACGATCCACCATTTGAAAAAGGTTCATTTTCAGTTTTGATGTTAGAACACCATATAAAAACTAAGATTTCCTTGCGTGAAAGCATTTATGAGAGATGAGTGTCAGGGTGCTTCTTATTTTACCTCCATCACTTTCAGTACAACTATTTGGTCAGGGCGGCAGACTCACATCCTGATTATGTCATCACTAAGTGTAAAATGCATCCCAACATGCACATCCACAGTTAGATGACGCAACCTGCTTGAAATGTCCCGCGAGCATTTCGATGACCATGGCGCGCGTCTTAGTGAGATTAAAGGGATATCAAAGGCAAAGCATCTTTCCCACTGTCTGGCTCTAAACGCAGCGGGATAAGTTTTGACAAGAGGAGGGTGGGTTCGTTTAAAACAATTTTTAGCAGATTTAATATATAATTATTCTATGAAACTTATATGATGAGAAACTAGAAGGACTGAGCTAACCGATAGTTATTTTATAATTCTTGTATCTTCAAAAACGCCTTAGTTATCCCGAGTTAGGAAACGCCATATTTTTGCACAATTGCATATGAATACATAGCGCTTTAAAGTAGCTTATATTTCTAGGGCGTCTGTTATGCAATCACAACAGCTTAAAATGGCGCTAGAAATGCCTCATTGTCCATCTTAAAGCGGGGAAGGGTACTTCATTATATAAGCCATATCTTTATAGGCTAAATATAAAGTACTGGTTGATTTTAAAGTAAAACAAAAGAATATTTACTCTAATAATCACCAAAATAACATTAAATAAAACATAGGAAGAGTTACATTTACATTTTGCGATTCTAAAATATAAGAACAAGTATGTGAGGTATATTTTTCACATTTAGGAATACCGAATAGCTTGCAAGACTAGCATTATCATATTTCAACGCTTACGCTTGAAATTGTTTTGAATAGCATTGTAAAATGTGATGGCACAATTGAATGGCTCCGTGCAACAATGTATTAAATCTAAAATTGAACTTTCACAATAAGATTAATTTTGTGATGACACAATTGAAGGGCTCCGTGCAACAATGTGTTAAGTCTGAAATTAAAGAAGGGCACCCCACGACACATTTTTCAAAAAGCGTTTAAATCAACTTGAACCAATTTTATGAAGACGAAAAACAACAAAATACTCTTTTTTTGGACATAAAATGATTGCAAAAAGGTGTTCCTTTTTCCAAGCCAGCTGAGCTGTTTCTCCATTTCTAGCCACCTTGGAGCAGAAAAGGAACACCTTTTGGAAAAATTAAATTGTTATGAATAACTGAATCACTTATTGTGAAAAACAAATAACTGGTTATGATACAATAACAAGCAATTACAATTAATTTGCAATTAATGATTCTCATAGATTTTCAAAAATAAAGAAATCTATCAAAAATGTGCTCCTCAAACTGCAAAAATCTCTAAGCTAGAACGATTTTTTTTACGATCTCCAAGCCAGCTGAGATTTGGTGGGGAACACCTTTTGTGAGGAACAGCTCGTGGGCTACTCGTCATTAAACTTTCACAATAAGATTTATTTTGGTCACAAACACTTTGTTGAATCAGACTTTTCTATTTATAGCGAATTGAAAATTAGTTATAAAAATTGGCTCGTCCTGTATATGAAAAAATCTCATAAGTGCCAGATTTTTTTAACTAGTTAAACAACGATAGGCCCTTTGAGCAAAAAATCTAAAATATGCTCAAAAGTGCCAGATGCTTTAGCAAGCACATTTCCACGTTATATACACACGATATTGGATCGATCCCTATTGTCCTCAGTGACATATATGAGAAGAAACAAGGAATAACCATCAGCGTTAGATGTTAAAGGTAAAATGCAGATAATGAAACAAAATTCAAACGCTCTTATAAACACATTCCTCGGGTTCACTAATCCCCATCAATTGTTCTACTATCACCTAGGGCAAATATATGCGTGGTCAATGTAAATTTATAAAATCTGATATATAAAAAAAACGCAAACTTTTTCAAACTAAATTACTCTTTTTTAATCATTATTTCGTTTTCTCGGTTGAACTATTTTGAAGCTAGTTTAAACTAGATAAATCTTTTTTTGCATACAGTATCAGCATAACTGTATATATAATTTATTTACTCAACATTTCAAATGAATAAATATGAATGACAAATTAATTGTTGATACATTTTTAATTGTAAATTCATTTTTATTATGATCTGGAGACAAAACTTATGTAAATGGACAGATTTACCAAAGATATAAAGAGCAAACATTTTAAATTGAATTGAAACGGCCAGTGGACATTTTAATACTTTTTGTGTACAGTGGGTTCCCTTCTGTAAATGCAAAATACTAAAACACATTGAAAATGTACATGAAATCTCTCATACACGTTACCGGTGTTGATCTTTTCACATGACAGGCGTTCATAGAATTCTACAGAACCCATGCACATATACGTTTTCCACTTATAAACAAGAAATCTATGTAGTTAATAAGAAATCTACCACCCAATAACATTGAGGGTAGAAGTCTTATTGTTGATCATTATTCATTGGCAGCTGTTCCGTATTTATAATCAGTGACTCCAAAAGATCTTATTTAAAATATCAACATTTTACAAGGAAATCAACAATAAATCAACGATTTCTCTTTTATTTAAAATCAATTATACCTAAATTCTATAAAAAAATACCCTCTGATGTCAAGATTCTACTGGCCTAACGACGAAATGCCCTTAAACCCAGGACTCGAGATATCGGGAAAAACGAAAACATTCAATTTGAAAGGTGTGCCCATTACATTAAAAAAACTTATTCCTTAACTATGATACTAAAACCCCTTCATAATGATTTGGACCGTTTTGGCTGATGGTGATGATAATGAATTTCACGTTTTAATTTTGTATGTCGTAGGGTTTATGTATATTCAAAACACTATGCGATTGCTCAAGTTTGATTGTTGATAATTATAAAACATTTTAATACATTAACATGATAAATAATTCGAAAAGTGAATAAACGGTTAACAAGAAATTTATGCCTTCTTTTTTACACGTATCATAAAAACATGCTTTATTTAAAGTAATCAAATAATCAAATCCTATAAGTATTTAGATGTTGTCCTCGACAACTACAGACAGTTGCAAAAGTGTAGAAATTTATGTTTGGAGGAATAATTTGCATATTTTGAGAAATATTTAAAAAAAAAACTGTTCGCGAATAACGCAAGCTCTATTTGTTATGCGAATTTTACAAAGATGGGTGTCATCTCAAAAAATGACAAAACGCCATAATGCACTCTGTACTTTGTGTAAGAACCAACAGCTTTAACACGCGCATCCGTGGGGTGATACCCGTCTTGACAAAAATTAGTATAACAAATTGAGTATATGATATCAGCAAAAGGTTTTTTTCTTGTTATTTATTGTTAAAAGTTAAGTCTAGTACCCTGTAACTTTTCAGGGAAAAAATAATACTCAAAATATATAAATCATTCCTCCAAACAAAAATGTATACACTTTGCACCTGTCTGTATATTGTCTCTACCTACCATTTTGAAAACTATAACAATAGTCCATATCATATTGAGTTTGATTTTAAATTGCTTATACTCTTATACCCTCATATATTGTATGAATGTTATATATTTTACATTACATTCCCATTTAATACAGTGCTTACCGACCTTGGATATTGAATTCAAACTTTGTTCCTGATACTAAAGAAGGAAATGTCTATACTTCCTACTAATTTATAGCAATAGTTGCCAGACAAATCCATTGCAATTGCACCAACACAATTATCATGGATCATTATTATGAATCGAGCAATGTAACTCCTGAATAAAATATGTTTTAATATGAATTAAGATAAAGGTTATCCAAAAGTTTACATTAAGTTTTCAAGGTAGGCTATTCTTGTAATACAATTTAGAATCGTATGTAACTCACCATCAAGGATCATCGTTATATTTGTATGTAAATGGTGTCTATTAGGGCTAAATACAAGTTTCTAAATAACATATGATTTAAGTTTATTATGTCAAAATTTCATTTCAATAAGTCAACTTATCAAAAGGTTATATACTCACACACCCACAGGAACGTTAATGATGTGAAGTCGTTAAATTGTCTAAAGTAAACCTAGGTATATGTTCAATTCAATCACTATCTCTTATCTTAAATTATATGCTTATATTTGGAAATCGATGAAGACGACTAATCGAAGAAACAACATGTTGCGATTCCTTAAGAAAATTCAAATTATTGGGAGATATGTTTGAGCCATACAAGCCAACATAAACGGAATGCATAAAGAGGAAAATTAAATTGTGTATGATAAATTGTTTAAATATTTTATTTACGGTATTACAATAGAAGTTTACAACTTTAAAAAAAATGTTCAAAGAAATAAATATCACAGACTAGCTTATGATACGATCTAGCCAAACCGCTCAATATATGAAATCACTTTTAACTAACATTTTGTATAGTTTAGACGATATAAATTATACATTGAAAGAGATACAACAGACACCGTTCCATGCCAAAGTACAAACAGATATTAATGAATGAATTAAACAAAATAAAATGAATCACATCGAGACTTATGAAATCGGACGGATAATTGCTATAACATTATTTTTTTAAAGAACATCATATATAACCAGAAAAAAAACCTTACAATCTAAAACAATACACATTATTTTGTTATCTCTTTGATCTCTTACTTTGAGATCATAAAGCTATCTGTCAGCTTAATTATTAATAAATCAAAATATATTAAAAGTGTTAAAATGAATGATAGTCCGGTCGGTAATACCACCCAAATATAAGTCCGTGTGCATTGCTTGTTAAATCTGGAAACTATACATTTTCTGAAAGCTCTTGGGGTCCTCTTTAAAATAAAATATGTTTCCATTTTTTATATTGAATATTTAGATATGAAAATTACGATGGCCGAAAGCTCATTTTAGCAAGAAAAACGTCAATGATAATTAACGAAGCATTTTATTTAAACAAAATTCGCTTAAGAAAAATACTTAAAACAGCTTCTAAGACTAAATCGAGAACACGCCAATCAATCATTACTCCATATTATCATTTAGAAAATTACGATGGCCGGGTAGTGTATGTTTTCATAGCTTAGAATAACCATATGTCAAACATCGGTATAACTGCCAATTGTTACAAATATATAATAATATTGAATCAAATGTTCATTATCATTTATTGTAACGCACATATTTGGTCATTTCAACAAATTACGATGGCCTCTAAGCACGTTAAATAATCTATAAATCATGTGATTAGGAATCTAGGAATATTAAGGGTCTATTTCAACATGTTTCATACAGGATTGATTTTATGCAATAAGGACCACACAAACATTTTTTAAAAACCAGAAAAGCATTTGAAAAATACGATGGCCAGATAGTGCAATTTATTTGTTTAGCTAACAATCAGCGTATCTCAAGAATCAGTATAACTATGATCGACTTTTACAAATCGATAATAGCATTAAACTACATGCTATATATCAATCTATAATTTGTATATGACACAATTTTATTGTTTCGCTAAATTACGATGGCCCATAAGCACGAGACTCCAACATTCTATTACTCATATGAACAGTCAAACATATTACAAATATATCAACTCTAAAATAATCTCTACCACTTGTATAGATGATTACTAAACCAATTTTAAACACATAAAGATGCATCATAGTGATCTTTTTTATGTATTCTTATGTATTTTGCCAAGCAATTTCAATGTAGAAATTGATTATAAAGCAATTGTTTTAATATCTAAACTAAATATCTGTAACTAAAAGTAAAACCAAATTACATTTGAAATCTGACAATGAATAAACTAGTGATCTTAATATGCTGATTAATGAACAATTCAATGTTTCTTTACTAACGTTTACACTCTTTCATATATAATTCTTAAACTATTAATTGATTCTGATACTTCGCTTCGTATTCATTTTGCACATGTTATCAATTAGGGAATACCGTTATGGTTATACACAAATATCGTATTTTATTTCATCAACATATCTATCACACCGAAAAAACTATAGAGCGTCAATATCGCTATGCGGAAAAACGGAAAACGGGAGACCTACAAAAATGCACACATGACTGTTATTTAGCTCGCAAATTCAGATCAGGAGCACGACGAAGAGACAAATGCAGAAACTGTAATTGCAATCATTCACTGATATAGTTCGCATGCAGTCAACGTCTGATTCATTTACTGTGCCAAAATGCTGACTTGTTTCAAGCAGGAATCCTCATCAGCCCCACAGCGACAAATCTCGGCGCGATTCAAGTTTAATTGCCTACATGAGCACCTCAAGGAACATTTCGATTTGAACCATTGACTCTTGACGAGTTCCGTAATGGCTTCAGGGTCAAACTTGTTGGAACTGGAACATAATCGTTTTTGCCAAGGAGCCATCCGTACTTATCAGGCGAGGGATTTTCAGGAACATCAACTGTGTCATTTGACCATACAATAGTTTGGTAGCGCGTACGGATTTTTTTTTGTCTCAGTGCAGACCTGCTAGGAGGCAGCTTGTGTCCTAATACATGGGACATCGTAACTGTCCAATATCTTCTAACTTTGATTTAACGTCACAGATGTAGCAAACGTAACATTCGCGTCCATGGAGAATAGTATCAAAATCAGTTGTTATAATGTTAATGCCTCCAAGACCTCTGTAGACTCCTTTAGAAGGCTGCTGAGGATTCCTACATGAACCTTCACAGTCAGTACGTTGATACAGTAAATGAATCCGACGATGACGGCATGTGAAATATATCAGTATATGATTGCCATGAAAAGTTCTGAATTTGTATCTTCGTTGTGCTCCTGAACTAAATTTCTGAACTAAATGCCAGCTACATTTGTATTTGTACATTTTGCAGGTATTCCGTTTTCCGTTTTTCCGCATAGCGGTATTGACGCTCTATAGTTTTCTGAGTATATTTAATATGTTTATGAAATTAAAATACTATATTTGTGTGTATCCATAACGGTATTATGTTATTGTTATTGTCATGTGCAAAATGAAGACGAAGCGAGGTGCAAGAACCATTCAATAGTTTAAGAATTATGTATGAATTGGAAAGAGTGTGAAATTTGGGAAAGAAAAGTTGAATTGTGAATTAATCAGCATATTAGATCACTAGTTGATTCCTTTGTCCGATTTCAAATGTAATTTGTTTTTGTTTTCTTTTAGTTGCAGATATTTAGTTTGATTATTAAAACAAGTGTTTTATTATCCATGTTTTCATTGCAATTGATTGGCAAACGACATAAGAATACATAAAACGGATCACTATGTGGTATCTATATGAGTGTAAAATTGGTCTTAATAATCTTGTTTACAAGTCGTAGGGATTATTTTAGGGGTTATATAGCTGTAATAGGTTTGGCTGTTCATATGTTTTATAGAATGTTAGAATAACGTGCTTATGGGCCATCGTAATTTAGCGAAACAATAAAAAAAGTGTCATATACAAATGATAGGATGAATGATACCATGCAGTTTAATGCTATTATCGATTTTAAACGCTGATTGTTAGCTTAACGAATAAATTGCACTTTCCGGCCATCGTATTTTTCAAATGCTTTTTTGGTTTGAAAAAAAAAGTTTTTGTGGTTCTTATTACATAAGATCAATCCTGTATAAAACATGTTGTAAAAGATCCTAAATTTTCTTAGATTCCTACTTATATGATTTATAGATTATCAATGTAGCTTGCTTAGAGGTCATCGTAATTGGATGAAATGACCAAAAATGTGTGTAACAATAAATGATAGTTAATATTTAGTTTAATATTATTATATATTTGTAACAACTGGCAGTTATGCCGATGTTTGACATGGCTATTCTATGCTAAGAAAAAATACACTTCCCGGCCATCGTATTTTTCTAAATGATGATACTGAGTAATGATTGATTGGCGTTTTCTCGATTTAGTCTAAGAAGCTGTTTTAAAGTGTTTTTCCTAAGCGAATTTTGTTCAAATAGAATGTTTCGTTAATTATCATTGACGTTTTTCTTGCTAAAATGAGCTTTTCGGCCATCGTAATTTTCATACATTAATATTCAAAATAAAAAATGGAAACATATTTTATTTTAAAGAGGACCCCAAGACCATTCATAAAATGCATAGTTTAAAGATTTAACAAGAAATGCACACGGAATGGTATTAGCCACCGGACTATGATCCATTAATGCATATAAATAAAAAAATAAATAAATAGTTTATGACCTTATGGCTCCGCATAACAAATACATATTTAGCCTATTTATTGGACGGATAAATAACATTAAAATAAAATAGTTATCACCTTCAATTAAACATCACATACAATACTATATCGCATACTACAAAATATCATGGAATAATGGTATGCTATGCAAGGACCACTTGAAGGTATAATTATCACACATAAAATATTTTCAAACAGTTATAAATTTATATTTACAAAGAATGTTTATACAAAAATAGCTTTTACATAATTCAAAGCTACTACTTTGCTGAAAATGTGAATTGCGTACATTCATGAATTTAAACTCAAAATTATCGTGCTTCTCAAACATATGTACTTGCTATTTCAGTTGTTATTCTGGAGTATTGATATGAAACTTACAAATATATGACACAATCTCATTTTTTACACACTGACTGATATATTTTAAGCACATGCTAGGCACATTAAAGCTCATTACAATAATTTAAAATTCGGTAGCAAATAAATATATATTTCTTAGCATTATTAGTACAGTTGCTTTTGATTTTCTCATTGTAGACGATATGTGATAGATACCTACTTCAAGTGTATCTAACGATATTAGTATTTCAATCGGAATAAATATAGCAAAATGAGTTTTTGTATTAAAACCTCTCAGATATACAGACCATTTATCATGACTTAAAATCAATAATCCTGAGCGACATTGAAAAAATATCGTGCAAAAATACAGCTATCAAAAATAATCAAAATATCATTAAATTGAGATAACCATAGCAACGAATTTGGCCGTTGGCTGTGCAATTGGCTCTTTATTGAAGCAAAAATTGAAAATACATATAAATATATATTTACACATTTTATACATAATATTTTCAGGTGCGTATTTATATATATTCAGATAAAACTCTATTCTTAAAATATAGCTTTGAATCAGGTGCGTATTTATATATACAGTTACAAAATATATAAAGAATATATTCTGTATCCTAAAATATATCTTTGATTCAAGTGTTTATACATAAATAAATATATTCTTAAAGAAGTTGGGACCATTTACTTAAATATCACACTCCAACATCACAGCAGCAGAGTCTACCCCCTAACCCTTACGCATTCGAATTATCGTGAGTATTAGAGTCTTGAATTTCCACGTGCGGCCCCATTGACCGGAAGCCGAAATAGGGGTCGACAGCACCGGGTAAAGGCGGCCCCATGCCTGCAGGAACCATGGGGTCGTAGGCTGGACGGGGTATATCACCAAGGCCTCCAGCGCCGCCTGCAAAACAATAACATGAAATAAGGCGTGCCGATAAAAATAAAGGTACCTATTTCCTTTTACCCGAATCTTTCTACACATCTTCAAATACGGACCGTAATCTACAAAAATTACACGTACTGTTCTGACGCATCGGAGAAATATATTTCGAATTTAAGCTTTAAATCATAAACTGGAATCTATTTGTTTACCCCTTCCATGAGCCATAGCATGAGTTAACTGTTGCAGCATGATCAGTGCATTATCAAGCTGCTTCTGCTGGCCCTGCATGTACTGCACCATGGTGTGCATGTCTCACCCACGCCCCCCCCCCCCAAAAAACAAAAAAACAAGAAAAAAACCATA
>LQRL01113578.1:1958-12777 GCA_001703475.1 Hydroides elegans
CACAGGGGTGGAGGCCACCTACATCATTGCATCCACTCAACGGCAGCCTTTTCGGATTGTTTTCCTGGAACTTTTTTTGGGACTTTCGGGTTTTATATGGCCTAGCCCCTTGAGATATGGGGAGGGCTCATCATTAAAAGTTTCCGTTGACACCAGTCGTTTTTCCGCAGTCAACGTTAAAATAGATATGTATTTTTGTGCTTATCCAAGACTGTTTGTGATATTGATTTGAGTTAAGGATCTCAGGCATTAAAATACTAAGCTTGTACATATATTTTGAATGCATTTACATTTTGTACATTTGTATTAGCTATATCTTTACGTTGATAGTGCATGTAACTTTTGTTACCGATTTTTGTATATATCTTTTACACTGATTTTACTGATTCGGTTCTGCAGCGATATGTCATGTATTATTCCAGTATTGTATACAAAAGTCAAGTTTGTTGATGATCTATGCATTTAATAGCCACTCAGGATAACGAATACGTTTAGTGCTATTATATAATGCTCAATGTTCGTCGCTATAATGGTGTGCATACCAGTCGTGTTTAGGATTATTTTCTGTCGTGGCCACGTGTTTTCGCATCCTCCTAGAAAAAAGGGGGGGTGTGTATCTGCCTCCACAACTGGTTGCATTCCATCTGTGGTTGCCATGGCCGTTGAGGCAATGGTAACCACGGGTGCATAGAACAAGTAGATAATAGTATGATGTCTCGAAGCTTTTAGTTTTATACTATGTATCCAAGGAAAACTTTTGTTTTCATTTGTTCTGTGTTGATAAATTGATCTAAAGGTTCAATGTGTTGCTTTTTTGGTCTCATTTGCTTTGAGTTTCGAGGTCAAAATTCCCACCGTACCCATAGTGGTCAAGCACGATACGTTCTCAGGACCCGTTTGACACATGTACATGTAAATAGTAATGGAGATCATAATAAACTACATTTGGTTTTGTGTCAGTGTATTTACGTATAAAGCTGGTTGTATTATCGGTTGTGATAGACTGAAAATATTGACTTATCAGAATATATATATTTATATTTATTTCTTATTTGATATTTCTTATAAATTACCTTAATGTGATTGCGGTTGTGTTTGCCGACTAAGGTCAAAGACCTTTCTTTCTCAGAGAAAACGAATTCTAATGCGGCAAACTGTTCAAAGATATAAGAGAACGAAGATAAATTTTTTGGGAACATATTTTTTTGTACACATCAGAGTTATCGTATAATAACATAATTACATCTACCTTGTTCACGTACCCTTAAAATGTCAAGCTTACTCATGTTTACCTATAATATAGAGAATATAAAAATTGCACTATTTCTGTAGACGTGAACGTGATGCTATGCGCTGTATCAGGGGCGGATCTTTATAAGGGAAAGCCCCCTCCCCTCCCCCGTTTGCTCTTCTTTAAGATGCCAAGAGAGGAAATAGTAACTGGAACGATATACGTTGTATTCAGTCATGATTATTGACAGTATTTTCAGTTATCTCAAATATATAGTAATATTTTCTTACCTCTTTATTTTTGACAACACGAGGTTGCTAATACAAAGTAACATTTTGAATATATATGTATATTTGTATAAAATTATTTACAAACAAATATTAAAACTGTTTTTTTATAATTATCTCAGTATTTATTACGGTGCTATCCATTTCGTAGGCACAATATCGATCTTGCTTGCTATTTATTATCTGCAATCTTTTCGTTTCCGAAAAATGTAGGTATTGCGATCACTCGACTTTTTAGGGACCTTTGGTCCCCTTTTCGATGTATTAAAATAGAAAAGCATCCCAAAATACTTTTAATAATCGCGATATACTATATCATATACATGTTATTTATCAAAAACCAAAGGAACTCTTGTTGTAAAGGCTTTTTTAACTGCCTCACTAGAGCACGCTGTAGTACATTACGTCACTGATTCCATACGATCAATAACTGGAGAGAAATTTGTGCAAGAGCAGCGCACGTTATAAAAACACGGTGACACATAATCAATACTAAAACATGCAGTACCTCAATTAATCTCTTGAATAGTTATGGTCCATATCTTGGTATGATAAGTATTTTATTTAAATACAAACTATTGCGCCACTGTAATAAGGGTTTGAATTGATATAGCAGCAATGCATCATATTCTGTATACCAACTTTTTCCAGATTATGTGAAACATTAAACATTAAGGATAAAGATTGTAGATCATAGTTCTCTATAACCACCTTATCCATCTAGTTTACGTTGTCAAGCATCAGAAAAAGTTACAAAAGTGATTTTCAGAGAAAAATTACAAACAAGCTAGTTTTCTTGGAACATTTGAAATATTTTCAGGTATCACACACAAATCTGATATATCAAGAACCTACACAATCATCTAGTGCAAATGTTTATAAGAAAAAAATGTAAAGAAAACGCGTGGCCGACTCCAAAAATATAAACACACCCTTAGCGGAGTGCAAACTGATTTAAAGAGAAAAACTGGTTACACTGATTTTTTCATAGCAATCCTGGTAAAAACATATCATTCCTCTGGATGAAAAAACAACGGCATAGTAAACAAAAAAAATTGTTGTTTTTTGCTGAAATACAAGTATAACCGCTAGCTTGAAGTCCGTAGACATTGCTGAATAGACCATTGATAAATGTCAAGTATCAAATAAGTAATCCATATAAAATATGCTGATACCAAAATATTCAAACGCTCTTAAAATACTTGATCATGGTCCATCAATATAGACCAAGCATTCGATCTTTATTTGTTATAACGCTTAGTGGAATGCTTGTTTAACATAACAGTATATTACTATACAAACTTGAAAACGGGAGGGGAAATTACCTAATATTTATATAGGATTTTTTGTGGTTATGTTACAATACTGCCCGAAGACTATTTGATATTATTTCGGACAAAGCAATATTATCACTATTGCAATAACTTAACACCAACTAATCAAATTCGTTTAATGATATAAAAGAATAAATGATTCTAGATACTCATGACGACATATTCTGAAATTATCAAAAGAACTCTTTTCAAGCTTATTCTACTTCGCTAAAAGTATCTAATTATCTAAAAATAGAAATAAAAATTTCGAAGCGGAAAAACAGGATTTTTGTGCTGCAAAAGGATAATTAATTCAAATATTCAATATATATTCAAAGGTTTGTTATTCGAACTAATTTTAAAATGTGCATTACATAATATATCAAGTACGTTACTTTCACTTCTGATTTTAATTTTTAGTGTCTATTATCCTGTATGAGGTTATGTTATTTTGATATGGGAGCTTCTTCATGCTACTTGGTTTTATACATGTATTGCACTTTGAATGCATGGTGTAATGCATGTATGTAAAGTAAATTTATACCATAATTATATAATATACATAAATATTTAGCTTGCTTGAATAGTTATTGCATCAAAATGGCTATTATATCTGTAATGATTATACAATGTGAAACATAATCCCATCTGCTCTTTTTAGAAAAGACGCTATCTAACATCATGTCAACTCGCATTGTCTCACGTAATAACAACATCAACATTTCTGTAAACAAAGAGCAAGGAATTGAAGAACTTATCCAAGCTGCACGCAATGACGACGACGCGGGCCTGCAGCAGCTTCTCCACACAGGTGTGCCCGTGGATGGACGCAATAAAAATTGCAATACTGCATTGATATACGCATCCCTCAGTGGAAGCAGCAAATGCCTCCAGATCCTCATCAACAACGGCGCCGATGTTAATGCAAACGCTTTTTTGTCACGCACGGGTCTTCATTGGGCAGTTCTGAATGGTCACATTGATTGCGCACGGATGCTCATTGCATATGGTGCTCGCATTGATGAACGCAATATAAGGGGTCGAACCCCGCTCATTTACGCAGCTGATTCGGGTGACAATGAAAGTGTGAGCTGTATGCGCCTGCTTCTCGATAACAACGCAGATGCATTTGCTAAGGCCAATAATGGAATGACTGCACTTGATTACGCCAAAAAGGGAGATAAGGGCGAAATGGTGAAGATTCTGGAAGAGCACATCGCCAAAATAAATGCTAATAAAGATACATCCGAAAGTCAAAGCGCACCATCCGCGAAACCTGTGGATGATAACACGGCATCCCAGGTGAAAACGAAACAAAACAGATGCACCAAGTGTTCATGCAAGGAATGCATCCAGGAGAAAAATGAAATGCTAAACAAACAACATGAAAGTGAGGAGGAAATCAGGAGGATAAAGGAAGAAATAACAGGGCTTAAGATTCACAAAAATCATCCGAGCAACATTTCTATTTTTGTGGCTCCAGTCACGACTGCGATGTATGGACAAGGTAAAGTTATTATCAACAACTAAACTGGAAAAGTAAATTGAATTGATGTAACAGTTTATATTAAATAAATCCGTTTAATCTGGTATCCTTAATATCTGTATTGCGGCTGTCTTTACAGATGTCATTAAAACCATTTTTTCATGTTTTAAACAATTTGAGATGGTAAGATTATATAAATAAACTATGCATATTCTTGCGAGTTTAAAAATGTTCAACCTCACACATTTTCAACATGCTTTATTAAAATATAGTTGAACAAGAATCTTTATGTATGTACTTTTTTCTTTCAAACGTGCTTCCAGACTTCCTCAACCAGGATGCACTTCGCACATTTTCACCCGGCAACCGAACCAAATTCATTGACAACATCAAGATTACCCCAGTGCTCACCCACATGTACACAGCAGGTGCTATCAATGAAACCCAATTGCAGCGTATAGAGAGCGAGAAGACAAACATCGACAAGGCAAACCATTTGTGGAATTTGATGACGACCCAACAGAGATATCTTGATGGCGTACGCGAAGCGCTTAAGTCTACTGGTCAGAATCAGTTGGCTGGTATACTCATTTAAGGTATGAAATTAAATTATGGCTCTTGAAATCTACAAATAACGGTTTCATGTTATAACGATATGCATTTATACAAAAATGGCAATAATCTTGTTAAGTGAAATAAGGTATGCAGACACAAGTGATGCATTTTACATGTAAAATATATTTTTTTTAAATTATAGCTATATGTTTTACATTTTTCAGCGCTGACCAGAGCGCCTCTAGTTATTGAACAACGAAAGCTTAGTGACACAAATATTCCAAAACACACTCGTTTGCGAGAAGTCATTGTTACGAAAAACATACAAATACAAGTAGAAAGATATTTGGTATTGCATGAAAGGTCATGCGCTCCATTTATAAAACAACTTATATTTATTGACCACGTTAAACTTTGTGTTTATTTTACACAATATGAATCTATATGATTAATTCAATTATTATCTGTTTTGAATTGACACTATTATATAAATGTAGAAGTTGGTAAAATGTATATGAGGTATATGACTTTTAAAAGGTAGTGATTCGGTTAAATGCAATTATTCACAGTTTTTTTTATATCTAGAATTAAAAAATATTTTGTTAAAAGATAGAACGTTAGTGCTGAAGACATTGTAATAAATTTAATAGCATACGCATTGTAAATATATATGTAATTATTCGAGAGAGAAAAGAGTAACTGGTACACTACACGTTATATTAAGTCTTGCTTATTAAAAGTGTTTTCGGTTCTCTTAAATAAATCAGAATATTTTCTTACATCTTGAATCTTTACAATGTGAGGTGAACAATAAGAAAAGTAACATTTTTCGTATATACATGTTTATTTGTATTTAAACTTATGGAAAGTAATAAATAAAATTTTCAAATTTGCATATATATATTTGTTTTTATAACTGCTGCTAGGCAGCTCTTTGCACAGTATCGTTCATGTTTGCAATTAATTGATGCTCGTATGTTGCAGATGAGGTTCAAATTAGATAGATTCTATATTTATTTCATATTTCTTAACCTAAGTTCAATCAAACTACATTTGTATTTATTAATGCTAGTTTATACACGTCAGAGCATAAATGCAAATAAATGGTTTCAGGCTCAATGACGAGACCATATGGTGTTTCCAAATAATACACTAAGTCATAATAACAAATTTATGCTAAATCTTTAAATTGTTGTAGTTAAGAATAAAGTGTTCATATTTTAGTATTTTATATAATCCAGAGTTTATTTCTACAAGCAATAGAGAGACGTTGTGTTGAAACGTACAAACCAACACTATAAGCTTTAGATTAAATAACAGGAATTAACTCAATAATGGACGAAATTTAAGCCTGAACCTTGGTAAATGCCATAGTTACATATTCAGTTGTTAGGTTGATATCACAACAGGAGAGGGAACACAGAACTCAAACGAACAGAGTTTGGCAGAAATATTCTCACTTTATAACTGTGTGTAGGCTTATCAAAACTTTAAATACCTGTATTTAAACACATCCTATACTTCGGCTATAAAACACCCCAGTAAATGACCTGCAAGTTGTTTCACTTTTTGTATCCATAATTGATTTATGGTAATAGCTTATTTTATTTTCATAATTGGTTTTGCAATTTTAAACGATTTTGTTAAAAAAAAGGCTACACTATTAAAGTTGGTTATACTTTCCAATATACAATAACAACCCCTATCAATATTTTAGCTTGGATTCTCATGCAAATTATGGTTAATATAATATGATATCAGTTTGTAATTCCAACCGATTCATAAAACTTTACATCCCGCAAAACACCAACCAGGATATATCAATAACAAAAGTGATCTTAATTTCACTGTTGATTTACTATTCGAGTTGCTATCTTAGGTTGTTTAACCTGTTTCTGTATGTGATTCTATCGAAAATGAGAATTGAGCATAGGAATATCAAAGAGTCAAAACCATATAGAAACCTAAGGCGGCTTTGCTAAGGATAAATCAATTTATATTGAATCAAGTCAAATTCAATCAAATTGTTTCATTTTATGTTAATGCATATTTAGGAATAAATATTGAAAGCAATATTTTTACTAATATAATTCACCTATACTATAGGCTTGTTTTCTAGATATCAGATTTTGGAATTTTGTGGTTATAAGTATATCTAAAGTAATCCATATAACTGTTCAGATATTTTAACTATTACTGCGTTTTCCAGTTTATAAATTTCTTGAGAATTCAAAAATATTCAATATCGTATATATATCTATAATCTATATTCCTTATAAGCAATTGCGACAAGACAACTCCTTTCTTTTATTAAAGGTACGAAATTCAAACATCTAGTAACGAAAGAAATACTTCATAAAATGCAAGTGAAGAGGCATCTTTTCGAAAAATGGAATAGAATTTGTAAGGAAACAATAGCTAGTGTTTTACATTGCACAAAATAGTTAATATGTCATAAATAAACAAATGGCATTGGACGTTTTCAAATAGTAGGTTGATTACGAGAGTATTACGAGAAGCCAGAAAATCAAATGTACAAATGAAATTGAAGATTGAACAGTTAGAAAAAAAGTTATGTTAAAGTGCGTACCTAATCTATAAATATTTTCATTTTTTGCAATAAGTTCTACAAAACCATGCGCATTGTATTTTTTGTCATTTCAAACGGGTTTTGAAAGAGAATTCGGACAGGTGGTGAATGACACGAATAATGATTAAAATGAAATACTTATATTTATTGGCTTTTTATTTTGTGCAGTATAACTTACTTGATTTGTGTTGTATTAAATAGTTGTTTTTTTTTATCTTATAATGCGCATTTCAGGAGTTATATACAGTAGTTATTAATATTGATTCAATTAAAAACTCAAACAAGAGGGATTATTTGTTTATATGCCAACCTGTTTCGAGACGATATTTAAATATCGGTAGCGATTTATTCTTATTTTACTCTTTTCGAAGGTCATTCAAGACATTGGTGTCAACAATACTAAAATAATGGGCATCTTACCAGGTTTGTCATCATTGGGTCCAATCAGCTGTACGTGTGATTATGAGTCAAGGTCGTTCGAAAATTTCTTCTTGAAAAAATGGTGTTCCTCAAATTCTTGTAGCCTTGTAGATGGATCCATTTTTTAAAACAACACCTTATTTGATGAACACCTTGTGCGGCGCGGTGCATATATGTATATTGGTTGCGCAGTGATGTCGATACACTTTCATCTAAAATATCAATATCAAGATTAATGAGTACAATAGTATATAACTATTTATACGGTTTAATTTACTGTTCAACATTATAGTTGCTCTGTCTCATAATTGTGTCGCATTTCTATATGTATTAGAAGGGCACCTCAAGACATAACTTTTAAAGTGTTGATTCAAGCATCAAGCCTTACGGAACAATAAAATATCCAAAAATAATCAAATTTCGAAAACTATTTACTACAAAAAAGGGTGGTCTAATCTTTATGTATAAAGATGAAATCATTTCGCTTATTTAGAAAGCTAGAATCTGGGGAGGAACACCTTTTATAATTTAAAGAATTGGCATTCTTGCATATCCGACAGGTTTTCAGTTACATTCCATGTACCACCTTTCTTAAACTCAATGATAGCAAAACAAAGTTTCGTATGATAAGTTCTAAACACAATGCAAAAATCATAGACAACGATTTGTCTATTAAAATTAATGACTCTATTATTTAGTGTTTCAAAAGTGCCAAATATTTAGATGCTATTTTGATCGGTTCATGTCAATGGAGCAATTTATAAATGCCAAGTTTAAGTCAGCTATGTACACTTTTCGTTGTATTTTTTTTAAATACGTAAATGTCTAGATATAGATACTACATGTACTCTTGCTCAATCGTTTTTTTTTATTTCTAAATAAGACTATGCAAAAGGTGTATTTTATGGCGTCAATAGTAAGCTACTTAAAAACAACTACAAATCATGCAAAATTGTGCAGCCAGGGTCATTACACAGCTTAAAAGAGGAAAACATCGAATTTCTATTATTTTCAAGCTCCATTGGCTACAAGTTCTTATGCGTTTGAGGAACTAATGTTGTGTTTCAAATGCATTAATGGTTTAGCACCGAAGTATCTGTTAAATTAGCTATGGACTATGCTCCTGGTAAAATACTCAGAAACTCAACAAACAATGTTGAAATTTCCATGTAGTTCATCAAAGGGTGGAGACAAATGTTTTGCCGCGTTAGGCCCTAAGCATTGAACTCCTTACCGACCACATTACGATCACAAACACGCGTACACATGTTCAAGTCTCAAAACTCATAAGTTTCTCGAATACCATGGTTCGTAAAAGTATATAAGTATTATTTTATTCAAGCATCATTTCCCATATCTACGCATCAAATTACACGTATGTGTTTTAAACGTTTATTATTACCAGATATTATTCATTTAGTATTGTATCATGTAGCGCATATAGTTTTAACAGAATATGCGCGTAACAAGTGTATTCAAATTTAAAATAAAATAAATTAAGGGCACTTCACGACTACAAACATTACATATAAATATGCAAGCCAAATGTGGAACACCTTTTGTAGCTAGAACTTGTGAAGTACTCTTCATAAATGTGGCATGACTTGATAGATAGATAGATAGATAGATAGATAGATAGATGGATAGATAGATAGATAGATAGATAGATAGATAGATAGATAGATAGATAGATAGATAGTGGATAGATATATTTCATTTGCAGACACTGTGTAAACAGTTCAATAGATATACATTATCATAACATAGAATACTTTATAAATACATTCATACGGTTTTACATATTTTAACATGTATAATACTTCTTACACAAAATTAACATAAAATTGCTTGTACATATGTTTCCAAATATTTGATGTATGCTTAACACTAGTTTTAAGTATGTTGATAACTATTTCATTTGTTGAATTGCTTAGTCGTTTCATAAATGTATGTATAACATTTCTCAAAACAGACATACATGATTTAACATTAAACAAGCTACACGTCATACTAGAACTATCGTACTTTGTTAGACCCATAAATTGTTTTAAAATATTGTGGTATGCTGTTTGCAGCTTTCTTAGAATCGATGCAAATGTGGAATGCATTAAACTGCAAACAAGATTTCCGACCTATAATTCATTCCGTGTTTATATCGTCAGTGAAGGCATTGAAGAGATCATGAAAGCCTATAATTGGCCACAAGGTATCCTGATACGAAAATTCTTCCCACCAAGAAGAGGTGTTTCCCCAAATGCTCAAAATGCAATGTCCAGGTACTAAAAAGGGATGGTACAATAAATATGACAAAAGACAATGATTTTAATCTTATAAGTTTTAATGGTAATGGATTCAAAAGCTCTATTATCGAAGTCAAAAACTTATGTCAGAACAATGAAATAATATGCCTGCAGGAGACATGGCTTGATAAATCAGAAACAAGTATTTTAGGCAATTCATTTGAACATTTTTTAGGATTTGGAATATCTCAAACTAATCATGAAACAGGTATTACGCTCTGTAGAAAATCAGGGGGAATCCGTATACTTTGGAATAAGAATAAAATAAATGCAAAATGTATGGACTTTAAAGAAGAGTGGATACACGGTTTAACCGTCATAAATGATAGCAAGCATATTTGCATCCTTAATGTATATTTACCGTATCAATGTAATGAAAAATATGATAAATACATGGATTGTCTCGGTAAGATTGAATTGATAGTCCAAGGCTTAAATGAACCAAATGTGGTTATTGTTGGTGACTTTAATGCTAATCTAGCAAGAGACAATAACGGAAAACTATCTCTTTTCGGTGAAAATCTAGTAAAATTTGCTTCAGATGGTGAATATATAATATCTGACGTCGCTAAACTACCTAATGACTCTTTCACATACGTTAGTTACTCCTGGAATTCTACCTCATGGTTAGATCACT
>LQRL01113584.1:4302-17269 GCA_001703475.1 Hydroides elegans
CGCGCTTAAAAAATACAATAAATAAATGTTGAATTATTGATTTTAATAAATTTTCAGATTCGGAATGAAACTACGATGGTTCGGCGAAAATAAATTGTGAAATGATGAAAAATGTTCTTTGTTTACATTACTCGGATAACATTCCATGCAACAATTCCTCAGCAAGTCAACATTGAGTATTATTGACTTGCTCTCGGCCAATCAAAACGCGCGTTACAACCCCATCATATAATAATAACGTTTGTTCTACGTCCGTGACGAAAAGAACTTTCGTATTGGACCAAATGACAACGTTTTGTAGATGAAGGTCGGCATCTTGTTGAGGTGGAAATGTAATGTTATGAATTCCTGAGATATACAGCTATGGTATTAAAAAAAACAAAACATGAAGAAATCAGTGCAATGAGTGGAATTATTTGACAGGAACCGGTGTCGGTAGTCTTCAAGTAGGAACGCCAAAGCAGCATCTAAAATGGTTGCAACTGAGATCTATGTAGCACAATAATGAATGTTCCATAACACAGGACATATTTTAAGTGCTAATATCTAGAAAGAAACATTTTGGTAGAAACCCCACCTCGCATTCATGCATCACAAATTATTATATGATGGGGTTGTAACGCGCGTTTTGATTGGTCGAGAGCTAGTCAATAATATTAAATGTTTACTTGCTGAGAAATTGTTGCATGAAATGTTATCCGAGTAATGTAAACAATGAACATTTTTCATTATTTCATATATCATTTTCGCCGAATCATCGTAGTTTTCATTCCAAATTTGAAAATACATTAAAATTAATAAATCTACATTAATGGATTGTATTTTAAACGCGCGACTTGCGCGAGTACTCAGTGGAGTAGTGGTAAAGGTGCTCGCCTACGGATCGAGAGGTCCCGAGTTCCAGCCAGACCACTGCCACATTTTTACTTTTTATTTTTAAATTTAAAGTAAAAGATAAAAGAATTACTAAATAAATCAATTGTTTTAATGACATTATTTGACAATAAAGTGTTTTATATTGTCGATTTCGAATAATGTAAAAGTATCGAGTCCATTACTCTACCGACTGAGCTAATGAGGGCAAATGAATGTTGCAAAATAGAATTATATATTTAAATGTTTCAATGATGAAAGCATATAATAAAAATGTCATCATGTCCAACTCGGGCCAATAATATCTTCATGTTTACTGAAAACAAGTCAACATCTGCTAAATGTTACTGAATTTGCATCCTATTAAATGCGTAAAGATTTTATGCTGGCACGACCTGCTCATATTAACCAATAAACACACACAAAAAGGCATGAAATTATAAATGAAAATAAAAATAAAAAAGGGTTAAAAACATAAATGGCGTCAAGTATGTTTTTCTCTTATAAAAATCTAATAACCGTCAAAAATGAAAAACAGTAAAACAACATGTTGAATGAATCATCACTTATTCAAAGCAAAAGCCCTAATCCGACAATACTCGGCGCCCGGAATTCAATCCTGGCAGCCTGCCAAGCCATCCAACAAGGCAAACAAGCAACTATGAGGGCATGATTTTACATGCATTTCAATGTACTCGGGGTGTTTTGACAACTAAAAATCTGTTTAAAAATGGTCTTATTGAAAAAATAAGAAAGTGTAGGGATTTAAAAATGAATGTGTGAATATAATTTAACGTGATCTATCATTTAAATTTAATCACACTTGCAATAGATTTATTTAACAACCGAAAATGCTCATAATCGTTACAAATATAGTTATCGGACGGAGAGTCGATGCAATGGTACTATAACAGGATACCAGATTTTCTTTTTTTTTAAACTGTCAGAAATACAAATCAATTGGTACATAATTCCGCAGATGCAAAGGGCCACTTACAGCACCCTGATATTGATGTTATATATATATGAAATTGCATGATGATATTATTATTATTATTATTGTCGTTAACTTGCAAAAGACCGGACGAGAAAAATGCTAAACATAACAAACTTATACTTTATTAAACGGACATTATTCGCAACCGAACCTTTGCATATTTGTGAATATTCCAAAGCATACAACTTGACAAGAAAAAGAAAAAAAATATATATATCATAGGCCTACTGCAGTTCTTTTCAGCTATCCATAATATTTCAGTATTGAAATAATATGTGAATAATATGGGTGGATCGTCATCCCTGTGACAGAATCTCAAATAAACGATGTCCATCTTTTGTTTCAAAATATCTTATGATAACTCATGATATCTCATAACCTTTCGTTTTATCGTCCTTTGTTGAAGTATCCGGTTTTATTTTAAGTTTACACTTTAGTTTGGAAAGTAATACAACACCCTTTTGGAGTGTGACGTTATTGAATCCACTTTATTTATTCAAGTCGCTTAGTTTAAAAACAATTTGGAGCAAACTATGAAGTAATTTCTTTTGGCCATGTTTAACTACTTAAAATACATGTACATGTACATGTTGTTATGTCATTTTACTTTATCACTGAATATCAGTTGTTTCTAACCTAACCTTCTATGTAAAATAAATCTATTCTACGACATGGGAGAAGGGGGCAGCTTGGGTCATAAATTGATTAAAAGTTATGATAAAAACCATTTGAATTTCATGAAAACAGAAATCAGGGTACGTTGATTATAGCTGTATGTTTATGCAGCCAATGCCCCGCGAGATAAAGCTTGCCTTGTTATCTACAAAGCAGCGCTCACCACGTGCTTTTCCGGGTTGAGCCTATTCGCCCAAATACACTAGACATTAATGAGTCCATTTTCACAACGCTGCAGTGCAAATGTATGGCATGGACTTTTTTCGTTTAGTTTTTTCCCTTGATCCAGGACAGAAAAATATAGATGCCCAACCAAAATGCCAAATCGTAATTGAATGGTACCTTGCATAAAGGTACTAAATATAACTTTGATGCGTTTTAGGAAATTGATACAAAACATAATATTTATATTATTTAGCAAATTCTTATGTAGGTTTAAGAGATCAAGTTGCATATGATGAATGTATATGTAGAATGAAGTCAAATGACATTGATCAGGGATCATGAAATGCATTTCAGATCTAAGTGTACATGTGCTTTATTGAGCTGGTACTTTTATGCCCTAAACCGAATTCCTAAACCTTTCAATCATAACGTTAGACTCCATCTCAAATGAAATATGTAAGTACTTTGGAAACAGCATTTAAGAATCGTGTATAAAGATGCCATACGTTAGAACAAAAACATATTTTTTATATTATTGCTCAATTCATCATAAAGTTTTACAATGTATAACTCGATCCATTACCTCGGGTATATTCCAAAAGACCAAGTGGCACACATATTATGCTTACCTGGTGAAAAATCACCACATAATAAGCATTTCTTGTCTTCATAAAGAAGAATCAATTTATCATCTAATAACAATTAAATCCAAATTCATCTTAGGTATGATTTCTAGGTCACTGGTATGATGATACCATCTCCGATCTCATACTCTATCTCTGTTTTTTTTTCTGTTTTTTTTTCTTATTCACTCACTACGGTGTCACTATATGGGACATTTAACAAGTAATAAACAAATTCCATTTCCTTTATTAAAAAGACACCTGGTTCCTTAAAAATAATCCAAGGACATCGTTTCAATTGTGATAGAAATATAAAGAAAATCAATGAAGGTAGCTGCAAGCGAGATAAATCTTAAGATACATGTAACCATATTCCATAAGAAATAGAATTCTATTTAATTTAGTTACTTGTTCAAAATTTCACACCAATGTCGCTAGAAAGAGAATGAAGCATGAAGAAGGGTAATAACATGTGCCGACTTAAACATGTGCATTAAACTAAAAAATAAATGGGCATTTTATAATAATTTCAAATCCCCTTTTCCTCACTCAATGTTCACTTAGATTCGTTCTATAATCGGCATAGTGAACATGCACTGCAAGCTATAAAATGGATATTCCTTATCATGACCATAATATAGTAATAATATAGTTCTTATTAAACCAAATAAAGAAATCCATCTTTTATTCGCTCTCACCTTTCGTTTACTCGCCGCTCTCCGCTGATCCCGTATACTCTGCGCTTCCCCTGGCGGTTTCCTCACCCAAATCACATACCCAATCCACGTATACGTAATCGCCAATACAAAGAGCGGCAGAAAATACTGCAGCACCATAATTAATGTGCTATAGACATACTTCATTTTGGGATCGCTCCAGTGTTCCTCACAAAACGGTTTCCAATCGCCTGTTAATACATCGCCTTTTTCCTCGACACGTGATAGCATGGCGACCGGAAGTGAAACCAATAAGGATAAAGTCCAGATGAGCAGTATTAAAGGTATGGCTTGACGTGTGCTTAGTTTTGGTCGCAGCGGTAGCAGAATAGCGACAAAGCGATCTAAGCTAATAGCGACTAATGTAAACGCGCTGACGAATACAGACACGATTTGTAAATAGGACACGAGCGGACACATGATGCTACCGAAAGGCCAGAATCCGATCAGTAAATTCGCAATAAACGTAAATGGTATACACATGACTGCCATTAAGATATCGCTAAAAGCTAAGTTGACTATAAAGTAATTGGTCACAGTGCGCATGCGCTGATATGCGAATACTATATAGCAAACGCTGACGTTGCCGCCAATTGCAATTATGGTCACAGCGGAATAGGCGACGGTTATGAAGACTTTCATTTGCATGCTCATGGGTTCGGGGCAGTGCGAACCGCAGCCGAAGTCGTATGGGGTGGTTGGCTCGCCGCGAGGTGGGTGGGCGGTAACTAAGGGTAACATTAAAAGAGTTGTGTTGTAATGGTGACCGAGGTGTTGTTCTGAGGATGCGGCCGCCATGATTGGAAGTGTATCGCGTAGGTTATACATTTACTTTGGTTGTGCTTTATCCTGTGATTAAAAGCTTGAATTTTCTATCCTCTTTATATCTCGTGAAATATGTTTTGAAATTTGTATAGTTTACATTGTACATTCAATTTGCAATTTAATCTGATGATATAGGGTTTGAAACAGTTATCCTTAAATTGTACATTTAATTTATTATTTCTATCCGGTGATTAAGTGGTTACATTTATTATCCCGTAACTGGTATATTTAGTGTGGGGTTTATAATATCCAGTGATGTAGGCTTTCAATTATTGTTAAGCTTAAATTTTAAATGCATATCTTAACAAATTTGACGAATGACATGTAATTATAATATTGAAATTCAACATTCAATTCCCATTAACTAATCTATATATCCTTGCACATTTTCAACCGAAAAAAAACATGAAAAGTATGCATCTTCTCATAACATATACTATTTCATTTTTATCCTGCAAAAGCTCATAATCCTTTGTTTTTATTCAATCAAATTAATTTCTATTGATGATATATTTAACAAAAAAGAAGTGTGACTATTCTCAGTTCAACTCAAGATGTTTTTTTCTTTATTTTTTTTTGTCACAAAAATTAATCGATGATACTATATACGCAATCACCAAAATACCATTACACCACAAAGTCATCAGTGTTATCTAAATAGAAAGTCCCGCCGTATTTGATAGTTCTTAAAGCTAGGAATCACTGTTCAATTCAGTCTCTCTCCATGGTCCTTTGATTTCTCCATGATTTTCCATTGCCCAAGCGTCATGCTGGATTAGACATCCATCGCCTGTATGAGCATTTCATTGTTCCCGCGAAATAGCTCTCCCTCCAAAATTATGATTCCCACCCTGCCTCTCCCTTTCCCTCTCTCCCTGTTTCTATCTATCCCTCCCTAACGACAACCCTATGAATTCCCCTTACGTCAGCACTTTTCATATGAGCAACAGAGCAGTATAATGTGACAAAAATCTAGATTATATTTTTTCTCTTTTCATTTTATCTTTTCTCTTTGGGTATTACTCAATTATGTTATACCGTATAATTTTGCTTTACTCCGATAACGCCAAATTACATTTGTTACGGGTAATTATAGAATTTGCCCTAATAGAAATTGCTTATTAATGGGATAAAGCCACACATACAGTGTTTTGATTTTTTTTCGTGATAATATCTTGCCCGTTTTTTAGCAGTTTTGCTGACCGATTTAAAATTGTGGGAGAGCTTTAAAACTCTAGCGAGATGGAGATTATTCTATGAATTCCAAAATCACAAAAAGGTATTTCGTGATAAGTATCTCACTGTTTTTTTTTTTGCAATATTTCTGACCGTTTTTTTATCGGGGAAGCTGATTTAAACCATTAGCGAGAGGTAGATTATTATATCACTTTAAGTGAATTTATGAGGCGATGCTTGTTAAACTCATCAAGTGATTTTTTTCTCTGTTTTTTTCTACTCTTGCATCTGAGTTCTTCTATTCAGATTATTTATGTATCTTGTTCATTAATCATGCGAATGATAAATCACAACTCTTTGTCAGATGCTGAATGGCATATAATTGATCGATCATGGATTGAAAAATGTATAAAAATTGTTGTAACAACTATTGTTTTGTAATACATCATTTGGGAATTGTCATGTATGAACTTTTCATATGCTTGTTATATCACCATAGCTGCTTTTCAAACTTCAAACTCTAAGAATAAGAAAAAGGATTTTTTTCACAAATACGACGTGTTTAACCTTAATCGGGAACATAAAACGAACACAAAATATGATTATAAGAGGAAAGTTATTATATTTGTCATAACTACTTGCTTTTTATTAACGTTTAATCAAATAAAAACCATGTACAAAAGGTCATGTATAATACAAAAATGAAGTTCGATTAAAACTTCATATACATGTAGATTAAACAAGAAGATAAGAAAAACTATGCGTCAGCAGAAAAAAAAACAGAAATAGATAATCGTAAAATAAGTGTAAATTGCATTGGTAATATGGCGGCATATACATTTGGCAGTCCAAAATCAAAATATGTAATCTTATACCATTCGCTATTTTAACACCAGAGCAAATATAATAAGTATAATACCACAAACAAAAACAATTTGAATTTGAAGAGTTCATCTTAGAATAAGTAGTACTACGAAACCTAAATATTATTCGTTTTAATGCAATAATAAGATCAGTTTACCAAATTAATATTTGTATTTGTGGCTCCAAAATCTGCCAATGTTCTGCATTGTAAGTTGCAGGCAAAGAATTCTAAGTGACAATCTGGGCTCCATTGTTCCAACGATAGTTACGATGATGCTTTATGATTTATGTAGAAGTCTAAAGATTATTGCAATCTAATTGTTATCATAAATTTAATACCATATTTTTAGAATGATCTTGGGATTCCGAATCATCCGATTATGATTAATGATACTGCTATTATCATAGAGTGATTCGAAGTAATGCTATACATACACCAATGTGTATTTTATAATTAAACAAAAACATAATTAGGTCATATTCGTAAAATAATTATGCGAAAGTAAATCTGTCGCTGGTTTTATGCAATTTGAAACATGCTTGCCAAGGATTTGTTAAATCAAACTGCAATTGAAATATGCTAGCGATCAAATAGTGAAGATATATGAAAATGCATTCATGTTGTTTATCTCAAAATAATGTGATTATCTGGTCAAATACATAATGGAAATACTTTTTAATGAAGATCCAATATTGATTTATATAAGATCTGGCAAAATGCAATGGGAAAATAGTTCCGAGTGCAATACACTATTTTTTTGCACGCTGGAATTTTATTATCAGTTCCCTAAGCGATGCAGCCTAACCGTCTAATTAACTAACTGCCATATCCCTCGGACCGACTTCATCCTTACTAATGAGACATGAGACACTTAGTTTCTCAAGATACCCGTTATCGGAACAAATTGTTTCTTAATGATAATCTCATCTACAAGCAATATATAGATTACATTTATACGTTGTTTACCTTTAACCAAATCCGTACATACACATTGCTATACAAATACCGTATCACCTTCATTTTCCTAACGTGCCATAAGATATATCGTTTCTCCAGAAAGCCGTTATCGGAAACCAATTTGTTTCTACAAAGTCGTCAATTAATACAGCCATGCATTGATCAAGCGTTTTCATTGGGCTGATCTGTTTTGTCCAAGGTCGCGAGCCATCGGAAAAAGGAAACTAACTCATGCATCAATGCTTTAGATTGAATTGTTTATTTCCATTTGATACAAAGCTAGAACGAACAGCTCTTGAGGACAAAAATGAAAATGATAGTGAACTATAGAAATCGAGGTACAGAAAGGCGACAACAAACAAAATATTAGATTTACCACAATCTAGATGGTTTAAGAATATTTAGCATGTGTTCATTTTAGTCATTTTTCATTGAACCGATCTGTTTTGTCCAAGGTCGCGAGCCATCGGAAAAAGGAAGTAAAGACATGCATCAATGCTTTAGATCAGGGTTCGGTACGAATAATACTTCCGATTGATTCCAAGGGAAAGTCCTTGCGAGGGAAATAGAAATGTTGAATTGTGCAAATCGCAGTACGGAAACATGGGTTTATCTTATATATCATACTGATATAAACCCATTCACCTCCAATCATGTATATGTTCATTTGAGTTGAACGCCCATAGCTGAAGCATGTGTTCTATGACTCCTTTATGAGTCTTTGAGGTTAGTTCAGTGTATGTTAGTGAATCAATTCTGAAGTGCAATTAAAATGCATTGAGATACATCACATGTTGTCCTTCAAGCTACTAAACAGCGTATTAAATAAATGTCGTTGAGAACTCTTCTTCGGTTAAAACTAGGTTGTTCAAATTCGAATTGTATTTTGACTTCCTCTTGCGCTATTTCTCTCATTTACTCTTTCTCTCCCTCGCTCTCTCTCCCCACTCTCTCTCTCTCCCTCAGTTTCTCTCTCTCTCTCTACCTCTATCTCTATCTCTATATATCTTGCATGAACTTCTTCATCTACCTACCTATATATCTATTCATGCATCAAATGTTTCGCTTTTTTAAAGCCGACGTCTCCAATATTTTTATCTACATCGGCTCCCTTTTACAATCCCTTCCCTAATGAGACTGCCACACACTTACTCGTAGACATTGCTCCTAATGAAGTGTGAAGGACTTTTCTGAACAACGGTCCAATGAAACCAGTGGCAGCTAGAATCCACCTTGTGATGGGCTTAAGCACATGGAATTAGCTTGGGTTTTATATGAAAGATTCGTGTAAACTTTTTGCACCCACTATGAGATAATGTTTGAAAATATTTATGATGATTTTTTAAAAGAGTAAATCATTATATATTACTGACTTACTTCAATTGATCATTTTACTGCTATAGAGATTTCAACCCCAAATTTACCATAACGCCTACTACCCTTGCAGACCCGCGTACCGTATCGTTGACAACCGTCGTCCTAAAACCGAGGCTCAGGCTAGATCTCGAAGCATGCAATTTCAGAATCAAACACCGTTTGTAGATCATTTGTCGAACCATAATAGAAAATATTACTGGTTTACTGGTATCTTTTGTTTCAGTTATAAAATATGTTCGAGCAATATCCTATTCTCAGGATGTCGACCAACGTTAATAGAACGTTTTCTACAAAGTTTTCAGGACGTCCCTTTCGTCGCGCATTTAGGAGCAAGAACGTTGTTTCTAAGTCAAGACGACGTCAGACGTAGCAAGGACGTTCATATGAAGTCGGACGTTAACAGACGTTCGGATAATTTTCATATCTGAATTGGAAACGGATTTTAGTAGTCACCTCCGAAGGCGATGTTGTATGGGCGAAACGGGCCGATCGGCATAAGTACAGACAGCTATATATTTTGAATGTCGGGTAAACAGCAGACTTCAGCATAACGATAAATATATGACAAAAATACATAACAAAACTACTTTATGACTTATGGATGATATATGAGCGCGCACAAAAACAACAAAACGTATTGTGTGTTGTCGATTATCCATCAAATATTGGCATTTTAACCTTTTTACATAGTCCTACAAATGAGGGCGAACGAAAAAGTATACATACAACATTTAAGATTTGGTACTCAGAGCGTCTAATAGTTTCTCCAAATTGAATACCTTTTAAAATACTTTTAAATTTAAAGTGAATTTCATGCATATGATAAAACATGATTAAAATTTCCCATTAGCTACATATAAAGCAATAGTGATAACACATAAGCAATTGATCTATGCAATATAAAGATGAGTCTAACTTAATATATAGATAACGATAAAATGGCAGATTATCGAATTATTAGGCATTTGCCATACGATTTGACTCTAGATATGCATCATTGTTTTAATATGAAATGAATTAATAAAACCAAGCAAACACTGTAATAAAATCACATGAAAGAAACGTTTTTTTGTGACATTGTTTCATTTTGTTAACTGTAACGTGATTATCGAGACAGAAGAATGGATTTGATTGCTCCAGATATGTTTTGACACATTCCATACATTTTGGAGGTCAGATCAAATAATATTTTGATGCATGGCCTAAAACATTTGATAGAATTACCGAGGGTTGTGTGGAAACGTTTTTTTAGATAAGGTTTCTTGTCGTTGCCTATTGATTCGATTTGTTCTTATAGGTATTTCTCATAGAAATATTGGTTCGATTTTTTAAAAATAGATCAGGGATATAGCTAAGGTAGTGTAAAAAATAATTTATTTGAGTAAATACTTTAACTCACGGAGCCCTTGCTTCGCCTGTAAGGCTTTGGCATGCTATTGTTATACGAAACTTGTTTTTGAGTGAAAAAAATGTTACATTACTTAATTATTTGAACAAATCTAAAACAT
Organism: Hydroides elegans; assembly: GCA_001703475.1. Lineage (NCBI taxonomy): Eukaryota > Metazoa > Annelida > Polychaeta > Sabellida > Serpulidae > Hydroides > Hydroides elegans. The sequence continues at coordinate 15,060 of LQRL01113584.1, forward strand.
GAAACTTAACAAACTGCCTAGGGCCTTAACCATGTAGTAAGAAAAATAATTAAAAAAAATGCATTTTTTTTGCTGGTAATACCAACAAACATTGTAATCTTTAAAAGGTTTAGTATTTGAAAATATTCTATTCCCATTAGTGTTATATCAGAGTAATTAATACATTTGTTTACATATGATGTGCCTAGCAAGATAGTATTTTATGAAAACACAAAAACGTTATAATATTGCACAAAATATAAGATTCCCAGCAACACATGAAGGTTGTTTATTGAATTAATGATGCAGACAGTATCAAGATGATATACACAGATTTCGTTGTATATATTACATCTAACTGTGTTTACTCAGATAGTCCAATGCAATTAAGACAGATAAATCTGCAAAGGCTCTCTGTTTCAAGTGTACATAAAACACTTTTTGTACAGAATATATTTCTATACTGTTCTATTAAGGTGTAAGTGTTCATATAGAAAGACAAGATTTTCATCATTTTGAGATTGATGGTTCTGAGCCGCGAATATTTTATCATCCACTTCAAAAACATAGCAAATGATTTTTGCTTGAATTTATGAAAATATATTTCAGTGATTAAAAAAGGATATTTTTATCGTTTTTTTTCTATCAAATTTACGCAAAATGTAATAAATTCACCATTGGTGTTTGGTGTGAATTACTCGCAGCATTCACTCACAGACGTTCTCCTAAAATAAAAGAATCCAAATGCCCTTCTAAACAAGAAAAACAAAACAACTTTTGTTTTTGTCTTGAGACATTTTACAGGAGTACTCAACGGACCATTTTTTAAATAGTGACTCGTTTTGCAGCATTCTGTCTGAAACCCATTCTAAGCTACTCTAAACCTGATAAATATTGTATTTATTGAATACTGTTATTCTCAATTTGCCAGCAAGGAAAAAGAAAATATTATGCCAGCAACTTTGCACCAATTTGCCAGCAGAATAAAACATTGATATCCAGGAGTTTTGAAATTGTGCAAAGATTAAAAAAGCTTCTTTTTCGGGTTTGTTATGTATATATTATATGTACAATTGCACAACGGTAATAATGTTATGCTTAAATTCTATTTTAATCTAAATCAACAACTGTATAAGCGTATTAAGGACATAATTATAACCTTGGTTTTATTCGTATAAAATTCCAGGAAAATACAAAATGTTTGAAATGCACTACTTTATCTATTCTGTTCTGTGAAAATGCCAGCAAGATAAATATGTGAATAGAATAGTTATTTCACAGAATAAATCGTGAGGTACTCCTGATTTTACTCTGCGTTTTGACTGACAAAACACCACAAATTACTCCCGACACTCTCATGCCATATGTCAAGGGGCCGAGGTGAGAGGGGTTTCCATTTCACAAAACTGTCCTTAGTAATTTTCCAAATATAGAGTGTGGGCGATAATCACATACTTGAGGTGTAAGAAAAATAAGTAATTGAACTTGGCATTGCGACAAAATATGTTTTTATGAATCAAGACTTTTTATTTATTGAATTCGTGAAAAGAAGGATGTTTTTGTACTTTCAAGAAAGGAGGAGAGATAGCTTTACATGAGATTTGATATAATGATGGGGATCAACCTATAAACGGAATATCCAGGCCTTTAACAACATCCATAGAAAAAAAGTGTCACCAAAATAGTGACACTCAAATATATATATTATTGAGGGGAGCCTTTTTTTGCTTGTGCATTTAACATCTATGATAATAATAATGCTTAAATATTTGTAATCTTGTTTATATTGTTGGTGTGGGTGACCCTTTTTATGGAACTTTTTTTTTCAAGCTTAGAGCGATACTCTCAGAAAATCTGAACTGGTATAATTTGATTTTGAAATACATTTTACAATTCATTTTGCAGTTTCTTGTGAAACGCTGTTGTATGAACTTGGGCACTGCCTAACACGCCATATGCTACAATATCAAGTGAATATAAATAATGCATAACTGATATAAATATTAAAATAGATTTTATAGATAAAACAAAATACATACAGTACATTTATTATATTGCCATTATTGATATAGCTAAATACTCACTAAATTAATTATAAAAGAAATAGTCGCGTTTACTCAATTAGGTATATATTGTTGTATATTATGCACAGGGCAATGTACTTTGTTTTTATTGTTGTTATTTTGTAATTTGAGACCGTGAGTCATACTAAATACCAGACATTCCTCAAA
>LQRL01113584.1:22682-32807 GCA_001703475.1 Hydroides elegans
GGACCAGAAATCCGCATACCAGGATTTGCAAATCAAGCATCTCCTGGAAACTGTCGCACGACAGGATGAAAAAATGATGTCTTTGAAAGTAGATTATAAACAAAATAAACGGAGTGAAATAACTTGTGAGTATCGCGACAAATACATTCATTTTACAAAATGAATTTAACTTTAAACAGTTGCATATAGTATCTTTTCAAATTAAGAAGAGCGTTTAGGATTTTTATTGTTATTAATAATTCAATTAAAGATTGCATGTAGCTTCAAGTGTGATTCGCTATCTTTTGACAGATGCAAAAAGTGCATTTGGTTGTGAAGCTCAAAATGTGTCTCTAGCATGCTCTGAGAATAAAACCATTTTTATTAATCGAGCTGACTATGGGGAATATATAACGACATGTCCTGAAAACACGTGTTGTTTACCCTATCCAACTGACTGCACTGAGTTACTCTCAGAAAATGATCCTGCAGAATGGATAACTCTTAAAACCCTGTGTGATAACACATCAAGTTGTAACTATCTATTTCGCGGAGCAATTTTCATCGATGATTGTGGGACATCAGAAGCTGTGGATTATATCAATATATACTACACATGTTTGCCAGGTTTTTTATTTTCGCAATAATAGCAACATTTGTAAACTAATAAAGCTAATTCACTATTGAGACAGATTATAATGACTTATAACTTTTAAAACTTAGCAAGGTCACCTTGCATAAAATACATATAAAAATAAAATATATTAATGCGTATTCAAATCATTTTTGATAACACTCAATAAATGATACATGGTTTGAAATAATAATTTCTATCTAAATATGTGTAAAGCATAAATACTATGTATATGTTTCATTTATATATCAATTTTATCTTGCTAGAAAACTTGGATGCGCCCGTAGCTTTCAATGCGTATGCAACCGTGGACAGAGAATACGGAGACTACGAGCTTGTTATATTCGATTCGACATTCTTGAATTATGGCGAACATTATCAGACACATAATAGTGTTTTTATTTGTCCGGTTAATGGTTTGTATGCTTTTTCGGTCAATGTGGTAAGTACTAGCGCATCAATTATGACAGGACGCATTGCGATTGAAAATGATTTGTTAACGGGATTCCAGAGTGGAAAAGATGATGATTCTGAACAAACTGGATCGACTTTCGCTATTGTCGAGTGTTTTATAGGACAGCGAGTATGGGTGCGAACTAGTGGAGGGCCATCTCATTTCATGAGTGGAGATTATGCAAGAAGCTCTTTCAGTGGCTTTTTACTGCATGGCTACTGAGCATGGCATATAAATAGATTACAAGTTTATGCATTGTTTTGACCTGATCAATAAAGTCATTCAAATACTTTGCTTTGTTTTATTGAGATCCGGTTTATGTATTCAACAATTCGAAGCACGTTTTATATCTTAAGACCTTATTTTATCATCCTATGATAACCAATGATCCTTTTGTTGGCACTTGTATAATATGTTTTTAAAGCATATATATTGTACCTTGTAAAAAATCATAATTAAAAAACCTGCATGTATTTTTAACATAGAATTCTTAAAATGTATCGAATGTTCGCTTTTAGGTCACCCATTTAGTTTTCATTCGATTCGTCATGAGAGCCTACACTATGGTGTTGTAAATTATAACAGTCTTAGCTAGATATGAAAAAATCATATTCGCGTGTATTGACTTCAAACAATATAGTTATTACAACAAAATAAGCACGAAATGTCTAAATGCATTTTATTATATGTTCTAGTTTGAATATCTAAATAGAAATGACATCGATGGATTCAACATTTCGACGGTTTTAATAACAAGCGTATACTTTGAATTTTTATAATGATATCTAGTATTAATAGGGTGTATCATTAAAATAACAGTTTAGTTAAACACCTATATGCCAAATGTAATTGCATAATATAACATTATCTGATGGCTTTATCTATATTTTAATACTAAAGCAATATATTCGGTTTTAAATTTTAAACCAATGTTATTGCTATGGCGGTTCTTACATATGTCCAAAGCACAGGTACATAAGAAATATTTAACCAAACTTCTATTTGATGACGACTAACTGCAATAAATTGGCACATATATTATTGTACAAAATGTAGCCAGAAAACTAACAGTTGTATAAAACATAAATTGTCAGTGTCATAGTCATCTGTATTACTAGAAATCACATGAAGGTCAATAATACATTCTTTTTCGGATTTCAGCAAGATTCAACTTTGCAATTTATTGAAAGTTCATGTTTAGTAACGATGCATCAAATATCCGCTAAACGAACTTTTAGCATAGTTGCCACTCATTGAATAAGGTGAAGTTCCTTTAGATCGCACCCATTCACGTTGTCCTTGAAAACACTCAACGATATCAAACGCAGATCCCGCTTGCAGAACTTTCTCATTTTTTTCCAGTAATGAATCCCGTTAGTACAGAATTCTCAATCAGTAGGCGTCCAGCAATAGCTTTAGTTGCGCCGCTGTTTGCAACATTGACTGCAAAAGCATACATACCGTCGACGGGACATATGAAAACGCTATTGTGGGTCTGATAATGTCCTCCGTAATTCAAAAATGTAGAATCAAATATTACAAGTTCGTAGTCTCCATATTCTTGAGTCACAGTTGAATAAGCATTAAAAGCTATGGAAGCGTTTACGTCCTCAACAACAGAAAAATGTATTGTTGATTGATATTATTATAGATTATCACATTCACCTGCCTCACCAAAAAACTCACCTTACATAAATATTTCAATAATTGAACAAACACATTTACATTCAGTATTCCGTAATAACATTAGAATCAGAATTGTAATATCTAATATGCATTTACATGAATATATAAATATCGGTTCACTGAATTGAAAGCTAAGCACCATTATCAACACATGACAAACCTGGTAAACATGTATAGAAGACATTGATGTTATCCACATCCTCTAAAGCACTACACTTATCGATTAATATGCCTCCGCGAAAGGGATAGTTACAACTTGATGTATTATCACACGCTGCCTTTAAGAGTTATCCATTCTGCAGTATCATTTTCGGACACAAATTCAACGCCGTCGGTCGGATAAGACAGACAACATGTGTTTTCAGGGCATGTGGTTTCATATTCCCCGTAGGCAGCTCGATTTGTTAAAATAGTTTGGTTTTGGGGATATGCCAGTGACACATTGTGACCTTCACATCAAGAAAGAACTCATTGCATCTGTTAAACTGGTTAATTACACCGAGTTTCAGAGATATACACATAATGTGTAATGAGACGTGTATGTAGATGTACTATAAAGTTTATATTTGTTATACCAAAACATTTTACTAAAATATGTGAATTTAAATGATTATGATATGATGCATCTTCTTGAATATTGTCTAAACTCGTGCCTTATAGCCTTTTTACGCTGTTAATAAGCTGTCATTTTATATTTAACCTTGTTACCATAAACTAAATTTTATGTTTCTATATACCAGGATGTCATTATGAAAATTACGTTCATACATATGTTCAAAATGTTAAGTTCCGATTCATTCTTATACTTTTTTCGTTCGTTAATCAGGTTTTAGCTTTGATGCTAGCATAGTATACCCACTACTGTATATCAGAAAACAAGACCTGTTTGCAAAAACGATTTTCGAAATACTAACGCAATAATTACATACGATGTTCTGTTTTGGCTGCACACATATCTGAATTCTCGGACTCATTTGTTCAGTTCTTTGATGTACCATGCACCCAGCCAACTTCACTATTTTTTGTAAATATTAACTCAATCAAAACAAAACCAAAAACAGCCTATGGGTAGATTGTACTAGCAACCACTTAAAAACAAACTCCTCACAGTACAAGCTTGACTGAATGCGAAACGAAGTGTGAATATTTAAAGGTGCTTATGGCCCCGAAAACTAAAGGTGTCAGGTGGTCTAAAACGTGGTCGGATAGAACAAAGAGCTGGAATGTGAAAGGTCAATGCGATCTTTTAAACGCCCACGTACTCCAATTAAACCTACCTTTAACGTTTTTTTTACTAAAATGGATATGCTGTGAACAGCAAATGTTTAACTTCTAGAACTAAGAAAGTGGTTCTTAAGGATAGGTTTCTTAGTCAACTTGATTGATATCACTCTGTTTGCAGATTTTATTTTATGTTGTTAGGTGATTTGTTTAGTAATTAGTTATTAATATATATTTCTTTTGCTTTCATGACACACTATCATATATTGCTTCATTTTGATGGATGAAAGACTATTTAAAAATACAAACCAGTTCACTAAGGGCTTGCATTACATTCTAAATGCCAATTCCTGATTTGAACTTTCACATACCCTAATAATTTTATAAAGATAACAAACCTGCTTTCATTATTTTTACTTACTTATCGTACATTTGCTTGGATGTTCCACCTTTTAGGTGTGAGCCACAAAGAGTTGACCTTTAAGTGGATTAAAGCAAGTCCTGAATCGTGTGTAAACTTCAAAAAGATGAACCAAACATCAAAGGATTGACATCGGAAGTAGGACGACTCCTTTTTAACGCTTCAGTTGCTCGGTTTGACACATTTGCATGTCAAATGAAGGGATTCGTATTAGAGGTAACACATTTTTTATTTTTGCTATTTTGTGAAAACAATGCTCTCAATATTATATACAATAGCGTTTAAAGTTTAACGTTTAGCGTTTAATGAAAGGGCATATAAGAGATTAAGATAAGCAATCATAATGATGTCCTCTATATAACCTTCAAACCTGTGGGTAGCTATGGTTTAGCCGTTAGCGTGTAACGTTAAGGGTGAAAGGGTTAAGCGTTTGTGCGTTTAACGTTTAGTGTTTGCTACGAGAAGTAAGTAATTCGCGCGACTGTATAGAGCGTGTTTTTATTTCATATAAAACGTTGCTTATGATTAGAATTAACCGTTGGTATTTTTCATGTGACAACATTTATTGAGTCAAAATATTGAGGGGTTTTATGAATGGAACCCTTTAAATTACAACGACGAGTCATAGTGATAGCTAATACGACCAGTGAATTATTTTAAATAATTTTGTTAGAATGTTCCTACATAGGCTCATGCTCAAGCAATATTTCTACAAACGTTGAGCTTAATTCTATCTATATATATATGATATAATATACATAGATATATGTCTTTTCATTTGTGCTAAGAACGTCTTTGCACTTGAACACATTTTTATAATATTTCAATGTTCACAACAATGTTCATTATTCTTATTTGTATTTGTCAAGTGTTTTAATTGATGTAACAGCTTTTTGAAATGTGTGTAATGCGTTGACCTTCAGGTATAACTGGCTGCCATCGTGTTTTAGTATGCATGCCATAAGATAGTGATATCACACGTATCAAATGCCAAAGGATGCCCTTTTCAATGTTTTTGTATTTTTTTCCAATTCTTTTAAAATGTTACTCAGAGCCTACGCGTTAGTAATTCAAAAGAAACTTTTACTAATAAAAGATGTATGAAGCTCCATGAACCCAAATGGTGTCCGAACTTGAACTTTTTTAAACACATACATCTCAGAAATATATGTTTTTGCCTGAATTAGATATGTTACAAAAAATATAAAGTGTTCAAAAAAATTAACGCCCCTGTGAATGATTTGGTCATAACTTTTTATTGAGCCAACACATTTGAATGAAAACTTCACATATTCAGGTTTACTTACTCTTTACTTAGAATATTCCATTTATGCTGATTGAACTATCATACAAAATCCACAAAATAATCCGATAACCTGACAGGTGGAAAAACAATTTTCACAAAACTTAGTAGTCGATCAAGCCGCCCATGTATCTGACACACGCAATTCGCGGAAAGGTGTCCTTAGATTCAAGCGCTCGGCCACTTTCTTCTTAATGAGAGGCCAGACGTTCTCAATCGGATTGAGATCTGGACTCTTTGCAGGCCAATCCATCCGTTCTATGCTCTCTGCGTTTAAGAAATCGTTCACAACGCCCGCCCTATGTGGCCTAGCGTTATCGTCAACTAAAATGAAATCCAAGCCTATGGCCCCAGCATATGGAATGATTGGTGGTCGCAGGATATCATTCTTTCTCGCGCTGCCTGCGTCTTCATCCATCGGTCCTTACGTGCCGTGGTTGACCTAGGACGACCATTTCGGGGCCGATTCTTAACGTCGTATGTTTTTTCAAATTTGGTTTTGAGTCTATTGACTGTTCTCCTATTCACGTTAAAAGCGATAGCACCTTCTCTGGCAGATGTACCCCTCTGGAGCTGCCCGATGATCATTGCCCGATCTTGATTTGATAAATGTGGCATTTTTATTTATTTAGACATTAAGTAAGATTTTGATTTGAATAGACTCTTAAAAGACATGTAAAGACTATGCCCATAATGTTGAAAACAACAGCTTGATTGGTACATTTTGAGCAGTGCCTTATTGAATGTGATAATCTCAAATTACCCTGGTCCAACATATTGGGCGTTTAATGTGTAGTTTATTGGAATTGAATAATTTCCTTTTAAGTACCGTTCAACAATAGATTGATGATGATGTTGTAAAAAAATCCCTTTATTACATTGCTTACATAAAAAGTAATAAGCACATAAAAACCAGGGGTGTTAATTTTTTTGGACACTTTAGTTTAGATGAAATCACTGGAAGGACAGACTGATTAGCTGGGTGGAGTAACGTAAAACGGAATGCTCCCAACTGAATAAATATACCAAAAATACTTTTTGATAGTTTATTTCATTGCTCTTTGATATCATTCTTAACAAGGAAATGTGTTACCACAACCATTGATTGCAAAATAAATTGGGAAGAAATTATAACAGAACATATTTACAGTTGGTACAATTTTCACTGTAGAGAGAGAGAGAGTAACATGCTATTTTTAAGAATTAAATGTACAATTACCTATACTGCAGTGATGACTATATGTTGTTTAGTACAACGTTTATATAAACAAAATCTAGTACTGTCAAAATAAATAAAATATTGTTATCTATTAACTCAGCATGCTTCTATAGCTAATGAATATAAAGGTCAGAGTAGGCCCCATAGGGGAGTTGTAAGGCATCATGATTTTAGGACAAGAATAATGTTAACCGGTCATTTGTCCCAAGGTTCATTATTGGCAAACATAAATTCAACTCCATCAACGGAATCCAAAGAAATCGCAATAAATAATATTGTTTAGGGTTGACTCAGCATGCTACATGTAGCTAATTGATACGAAGGTCATGGACAGAAGGGGTCAGACCTTGATTTTGATATGTCCACCGTTCCTTGTCCTGGGCTAACTAAGGACATCACATGATTCAACTCAATTTTAGGAATCCAAAGAATCCAATATCGCAATGAAATAACATTATTATGGATAACTCCGCATAATATAAATGTAACTTTCTAAAAGGGAGGCCAGGGACAGGCGGGAAATCGGGCGGGGCTAAACCATGAATCTAGGACAAGAAACGTGTACTTTGCATTACCAAGGTTCAACAAGGATACAACTCATCAGGGAAATCCTAAGGATATCACTAAGGACTTATTGACCTTGATTGTGGTTGCGCTATACGGATACATTTGGACTTTCTTTAGCAAATTCGTTGAAATTCGAAATATTTTAAAATGACACTTTTTTCCATTTTCGTTGAAATTAATAAAACCTACTTAAAGTGTGAAGGAGGGTGTAAATTATTTTAAATATAGCATTGTTCTTTAAAAGGGGTCACTGACTTTTGTAATTATTTTATATGTGTTCTATTTCACATTTATATTTCTTATTATATTTCCTCCCATATAACTCAACTCGACTATTTAGGATAACTCATTCAAATTTACTTATATGCTGATGTTATACACGTGATTAACAAAACTCAAAGTTGTGTGTTGTAAACATGCTAACAAAACTAGATAATTTGCAACAAATTACTTCTTATAAATACGGCAACAGCCTTACTTTACAAAACACATTTCAAACTAGGCCTAGATATATTTTTCTAAATATCATATAGTAACAAGTATGAAATAGCACAGTTTTATACGAAACAAAACGATGTGTCAATTACATTGCACTTTTTTTAAAAACACGATATGTTCAAAAGAATGGAATACAAAAAATAGAAACATGGAATAACTTGTGCAATAACTAACCAAAGTTCAACAACACAATTTCCCAAAAGTTTAAACTTTTGCACTTAAATTTACTAATACTTTCAATTTTTATAATTCTACAATATTTCTCAGTTGTACTTTAACGCCCAGCCTCCACCTTTAATTCAGAACCCAACTTTCCCTCACGCTGTTACCCTCACATCCCCTTCCCTAAAAATTCAGGAGACACCATATACCCTTGCAGTACTCAATATGATATATTTGTTGCACACCCTGCATTGACATTTTGAAACAAACGGCAGACAATTGAACGATTCCGTGAACTAATCTTCTATCTTTATAAATCACATTTTCAGGTACAAACACAAATATACGGATATTTCGGAAATACCAAATAAATAAATGATTGACTAAATATGATGATTATTGCAGCGAAAGATGTAAATCATTGACATTAAGAAGGTTTATCTTACATTAATTTTTTGTTCGTTCAGATTTCAAAAATCATAAAAATATCATAAACCAATCCTTTTGCACTTATTCCTTCGATTGGTAAACTAAGACGTATAGACGGCGGAGAAAGTTGTAACACGCCCCACCAACCTACAATGTAGATCCGCCGTCGATTTGCTAACAAGAATTGTCTCATTTATTACTCAAAGTGGAAAGGTACAAGGATTTCTTCTTAGTGCAATTCTTTGGTTTTGTTTTATTTTTGTTTCGTATTCGTAAAGGTTCGTTTTATCACTTTTTATTTTTTTTAAGTGTTTCTTTCAGCTATGTTATATTTGTTTATTTATTTTAGGAGTTCTTAAGTCAAGCCAAAAATTGTTGATTATCTTCAGACGTGCTGCGTTCCCTATCATTGCATTGTTTTTGCTGCGTTCGTTGTTTAGTCTTATTAGTTCTTAATTGCCATGAATGATTCGTCTATGTCTTTATCATTATTCCTAATTTGTTGTACGTGTATTGTCGAACTCCGTAAACAGGTATCGTGTGTTTCAACTGGTGCAAACAAACAAATAGTGGATCTCGAGTGAAATTTATTTGTAACTTTAGTGTAAGTGCATAGAGTTCATATTTTATATTTAAACGGTGCCTACTGATAATTTAATTGCGTTGATTCAAAATCTTCAACTCAAAAACAAATAATATTATATGAATTCATAACATTTCAAACCTAACCTGTATGATTACCTATCTATATTATGAAGAACTAAGCAATTCTTAATTAACTATAGCAGAAACTTCCTTGCCCTCGTTACTCCCCTTTTCCCCTAAACCTGGAACACACATCTTCAATTTTCAGGTTTTTTTCCCAAATATTTTACATGAGATCAGTGGTACCATTATTTTTACAATTACTATCCGTTTCAATTTAACATTGCATAACATCACTCAGTGGATAAGCAAGGAATATCCTTTTTCACCGGTCGTATTAAAATATTGAGATTTAGCTAATGCATGAACCAACTTGTTGATAAGCCAAAATGGGTCGGTGTATGTAGACAATCTTATAACGAATTGCGACTTAATGACTTGCGAAAGCGTTTGGGATCTAACAACAAACCTATCGCTGATTATGATAAATAACTTTATCTTTATCTGGATCGCTATTTGAAACGCCTGTAATTCGTTTGTATATGTATTGCTTAGACTCTACAATTATTGCCCCTGGACTCTATAAATATTGCGTGCGTCCTCTGAAGCCTCTTGAGCTTGTGAAGCTTTGTGACGTTGAAAGTCGTGGTTGTTTGCCTTTCTTTTGACCTCGCCCTCTATTGCCGCCCTGTCCACCTGAAAACAGATTAATACAAATATAACTTTGATAATACAATGTATGCTATTCTTATCCACATTATCCATTATATATATCAGGCGCGGATCCAGAAAATATTTAACCTGGGGGCGCAACTGTATAAATTATCTGATCAGGTTGAACCGGGGGCCGCAAATTTATTTTTTTGTTTTACATATAAGGGCGAACAGGGGGGGGGGGGGGGGGGGC
>LQRL01113586.1:432-15284 GCA_001703475.1 Hydroides elegans
TGCATACGGAACGGATACCCAACGGATGCATGGAAACACTCTAAAGAAAAATAGTGGGAGCGAAAGCTATCCGTTTGCTGCGCAGCTGACGTGCAGCGATTCTACGTTTAGAGGAAACACCACTCAATTGTTCGTTTTGTGTGTTTATTTCAGTTATTTGTATATATGTATTATATATTTATTGAATAAAACGTTGTCATAAATAAAAATATTGAACCGTTGCTTATTTTATGTAAAAGGGTCTGCCTACATTTTGTCGGAACTCAATCGGGAACTGAACAAAAGTCTTGCATCACAGTCTGAGCGTGTGTAGTTTTTTTTCTGTAAACAAGTACAGGAAAACACGAAAAAGCTGCGCGCCTAAAAAAAAGGCAAATTTTGCCATACCCGAAAGCGCATATCAATTATTTTTTTTAAAAAGACCGAATAAATCAAAGATATTGGTCATATAAATTAAATAATTTTTAGTAAAAGAGTATTTATCTGCCTTGATAATTTTGAGGCGAGCTTATGGGACGGTCAGTGGCTCTTTGTGTCTACGTCTGCGAAATTGGTATAAATTATAAAATAAATAAATTCTTATTTCGCAACTGTCACAGAACACATTTAAATGTCCATGACGACACCATACTATTTTCATTTGAATTCTGACTTCGAAATGAAGATTAGGATGTCACCATAGTCTATATAAGTATTAAGGGATGGATTCTTAAAGGTAAGTTTGTGTTTTATTTTTTCAAAGATATCTTTAGGTTGTCTGCACCCGTGTTTGTACTAATCAAAATCAATTTTTTTATAGATAAATCATGTGTGACAACTGAAATTTAAATGTATTTTAGCTCACAAATTTAAGATTATACCACGTTAGCCCTTTTCTTTATTTCATTTTTCGTTTTATATTTTAATTGATGTAATGATTGGTATTCTTATATTAATCACATTTTTGCATTGATATTCAAAACTTTTCACCCCATATTGAATTTCCATGCTCCAAATTTAAATAGTTAATTTTGACCAATCCTCATATGAGGAAATTTGCTTACGATTTTTTTCGGAAAAAAACATGCAATAAAAGCTAAATACATGTATTTATTTATTATAAAGTATGGTCTGATTTATTAATAAGCAATATCTTAATGCTATCTTAATTTTAAAAAGGTAGTTAAAATAGTATATCAATTGGCCTTCATAATTATCTTCCAATGGTGAATTCAATGGTAGCAATAGGTATTGTCCATGTATATTTGCATTGCTTTCTTTCGTTTTTAAAGATTCGACCATTCAGTATGAGGCAAACCAAGCCGGTCTACAGCAACCTATTGCGCCTGGCGTAACTGCATCTCCCGTCATAGCCATGAATGGTCATAGTACTTTCATCGATACCCATGGTAGCACATCAAGCAACGATGAAACAATGTTCACATTAAATAGTGAGACAGTCACTTCCCAGACAAATAGTGGAACGGAAAATCCAGACTCGATGTTTTCCAGTCATGGTCCATCTGGGATAACCTTGACGTCGGTAACAATAAACAAATTAACTACGCCTTCAGAGAGTGAAGTTACTGAGAACGAAAATGATAATGACTTATCTACCACAGGATATGTTGACGCATCTACTCAACCAGTTACTACGCCAGAAAAAAATCCAACAGAAAATACTGCTTTATTCACTACAGAATACCCTGAAATTACAGATGAAGTTTACACTCACCAATCCCTTAATGGAACCACAGATGATTATATAGAATATACTACAGAAGAACCAACAACTCAAAGTCAAAATACATCAGAAAGCAATATTCTAAATGAAGATGACGCCAGAACATCCGCTTCTATCGGGGCGGCAGCCGGATTGTTGGCTTTGTGTGGAAGCGTTTTGACGGTTTGTACCTGTTGCTATTTTACGGAATGCCTAACGAATGCCATTAGAGCAAGGACAAAGCCAAAACAGAAACCAAAGCAGAGTAGTGAAATGGGAACCAAAGAGGATAAGCTTGGGGAGGAGAAACAAAAAGAGTCTGAAAAAGAACATAGCACGGTTGCTTTGGCAGATGAAACAAGAAAATCAGTACCCAGAACTACATGGTCCAAGATAGATCGAAGATACCATAAAAGGCACCGGTCGTTAAAATATGGAAAAGGAAAAGTGGGCTTTATAGCGAGAACGTCGAGCCTAGATAGAACTCCAATGCCAGTTTTTAGCAGCTCCAAAATGCTTGGTTTTTCAAAGGTAATTAAATTTGATTAAGTGTTCATAATAACCAATTTTAACTTTTCAAGTTGACAATCTCCATCAATCAAAATTTCTAAAACATATGCATTTTTTAATCTGAACATTTATAAATACTGTTAAGTCTATGATAATGGGCATTAATGTCATATAACTGTAACTATATATTCATATTCAGCTTATGTATATGGTTTATATTGATTCATTTATTTTCAGTCTAGATCCATCGATAGATTCTCCCTCTACTCTTCATCCAGCTCGTTTTATAGCGAATAGACCTCATAGAAGAATCCAACAATCTTCAACAGAAACCAGACATCATCTACGATATACTACAAATACGAGAGAGAACAAATATAGAATTCAAGGGATTTTAAAGCATTACTGATATTATATTATGTAAAATATCTTAAGATTCTTAGATATATCGTGGATCAAGTTTACCCGTTGTGTTATAGTTTCTTCCAAAATTTCAATAAATTAGTTTTGTATTTTATAATGTGACAAAATAAAATCTTCGCTTCTAACTGCATTTTTATTTATTTATTTTTCTGAAAAAAAAAGGATCTAAGAGCCAAATGCTTTGGAGAGGACCTAAATAATCAAAACGTTGACTGGTTGATGCGGCTTGTGTTAGTAACAGTCAACGGACGTTTTCTGATACACCGTTTGATCCAAATCATTACAGAGGTTGAAGGTATTTTGCGTCATTTTGGCAGGAAATAATTTCCAAGGGATGGAGACCTTAACTTAATAGAAGTCTACATATAATTTTCGCAAATCGTTTCTCTTTACATTTGACCTCTATATTCTAACTCAATGCCACGGTACTGTCGCTTTTAGCTGCCTTGTTATCATTCAAGTCAACATACAAAACTGTCAAAAAGTAGAGTTGAATTCCATCTCAATTTCATATTTTATGATAAATACACGTAAAGTTAAACCCATTTCTAACCTAACGTCTCAAACGGATAATCGACAACTTCCAAACGCGTAAACGAAACGTTTCAAACGGTTGAACGACTAAATGCCCAAACGAATAAACGGCTAACACCTAATCACCTAAACGGTTTATTGATGTATGGGCAGGTATCAATACATAGCAAAATACGTAAACGCCTGAACGGCTAAACGGCTAAACATCTAAACGCTCAAACGATGAACGCGTAAACGAAAAAAGTAAACGCATTCACGAAACTTTTGAGACGAAAGATTTCGCTATCAATATTTAGGTTAGAAATGGTGTTACCTTTATTTGATTAAAATTTCATCTATGTTTAAAATATGTATATTTAAATAAGAAACAATGTCAATCTACGCGGTGTTAATCAAGAATAATTTGTTTTCTATGTATAAATTATTTTACAAATATAGTTATGTGTTTGATTTGATTCTTATGTAAATATTTAAATAATCAATATATTTACTTTTATCCAACCTTCAAATGATTCATAAATTGTGATGAAAATAGTTATTTATTTAATTATCAATGCATGGTTTTTATAGAGCGGTATACCATTTATATGTTTACCGCTCTTAAAAGTGATTGAAAGAAACAAGACCAATCTTACGCGATATGTAAATATATGTGTAACATGGAAGGTTATATTTATATATATTTTTAAAAAGCAATAGTAAGCCGATTGTTTACTAACACATATGCTTAAATATTTGATTTTAAAATTTAGTTTCTATAGAGATTTGGCAAAATTAAAATTCACATAGTGTACTTTTTTGCCGACCAAATTTTTAGGAAGTGTGAAAGTAAACGTTAGCAGGAGTACAAAACGAAAATTTTTTAGAAATGTGTCTTATATTACTTATTTTGTTATGAAACGAATGCATTTATAGCTTTAATTGGTGAAATATTGTAAAACCTTTATTCCTTGTTTGATTGCCAGTTAGGAAAGCCCAAAAACCGTTGCCAGCAAAACGTTGCCAGCAAGAATAGATAGTCTTCAATGTTTCAAACCCCTCCGAATGTCCACCAAAATTAGTATACTTCCACGTTTAAGCCCTAATTTGCTCAAAACTGAGTTTATTTCGATTAATAATTGCATTTTATGGACCAGAAGGTAAAACAACAAGAAAATGTTCATTTCTATTCTATTCTGTGAAATTGCCAGCAAGGAAGATGTCCCAGCAGTATAGATATGTCACCAAATAAATCGCTGGCTACTCCCGCTTTAGTGATTCAGATTATATCCAAAACCGCATTCAAAATATTATATCTTAGTCTATATGAAAACAATCTTCTTGGGTGTTAAGAAAACCTCTTTGGCCCTGTTGAATACTTTAGATCTAAAGGTCAACCCAGTTTAATAAAGACTAGCGAGTTAACATATATATTATATTTTGTTTCAGAAATCACAACTATTGCCCCGATTGAGACAACTGTCCCCGTGGAAACAACTGTCCCAGTGGAAACAACTGTCCAAGTGGAAACGACTGTTCCCGTGGAAACAACCGTCCCAGTAGAAACAACTGTCCCCGTCGAAACGACCGTTCCCGTGGAAACAACCGTTCCCGTGGAAACAACCGTTCCCGTTGAAACAACCGTTCCTGTAGAGACCACAGAAGCACCCCTAGAAACAACGGAAGCCCCATTGGAAACCACTGAAGCCCCATTGGAAACCACTGAAGCTCCAGCTGAAACAACTGAAGCTCCTGCTGAAACAACTGAAGCTCCTGCTGTTACAACTGAAGCTCCAGCTGAAACAACTGAAGCCCCAGCGGAAACAACTGAAGCTTCAGCAGAAACTACCGAAGCTCCAGCTGAAACAACCAAAGCTCCAGCTGAATCAACTGAAGCTCCAGCCGAAACAACCGAGGCTGCAGCTGAAACTACCGAGGCTCCCGCTGTAACAACCGAGGCTCCTGCTGAAACAACCGAGGCTCCTGCTGAAACAACGTTGTCTGATGACAAAACAACAGCTGCTGCGAGAGCAACAACTGAACCCGCGGCAGATCCAACCACAGAAGGTGATGAAACCACAATTGCCGATGCCGAAGAGACGACTGTTCCCGACGAAGCAGCCCCAACAACATTGGAAGATGACGCCGAAACAACACCGGCCGAAGTCGAAACAACCGAAGCCGAAGAGGGGCGTGTAACAACCGAGGGCCCAGCGGCTGACCCGACTACCGAAGAGGCAGAACACGTGGAAAGCACTGAAGCCCCTGAGGATGTGGACGAAACTACAGTGGCGACACCTACCCCTGCCGCACCTACAGCCCCGGCCGAAACCGAAGAACCGCTTGTTTTCGATGGCGGTGAAGAGGAAGATGGCGATAATATGAGAACCATCATCATTGTTTCGGCGGTCGTCGGAACCATCGCGCTCATGGCATTGGTCGTGTTCCTCTGCTGCCTCTGCAATCAAGAAGCTGAAGCCGTGGTCTTTGATAAGGTAAAGAGCTTCCTCTTGATAAAATAACACTTTTACACCCGATGCTATAGCTAGTTAAGGGATCGATAATTGTAAGCACCGCATGTGGCAGCTATATAATACTATAAACATGTCGTTAGGGAAATTAATTAAGTACTTATACAAGTATCTATCAGTTAACTTGGCGAATCTCGGTAATCATCGGTTTATACAATAATCATTAAATTGTAACGCATTTTGGACAGGTCATTGATCTAAAAGAAATCGCTATATAAAAACCTAATATTGCTATTATCATTTTACAAGGGACTGCCGCCACCGCGACCAATTGTGACTCCGTTTGCTCCCCCAATCGCTGCACCGCTTGCAATTGCCGCTCCGGAGCCCGTCTTCCCGTCGGTTATTCTGAGCGAGGCAAGACCACAAGCTATGCCGATCTATACCGATTCCAGTGTGGCGGGTTATTCTCGGGTAAGCTAAAATTAATTTCAAGATAATTATAATTGGCGCTAATTGAACATTATGCATGTCATTTGAATTTGCTTTGAAGTTTCACTGTTGGTTTATTTTGGGTCTATCTCGCTAGATTTTGTTTATACATATAGATAAATGCAGTTTATGCTCTATTATAAGATATGTATTCTGTGAATCGGTCTCTGTTACAGTGAAAATAGTCATGCATGTTACACCTTTGGTTCGCATCCAACCCCATTGACTCAGTATTGAACCAAGTTGTACAATTTTAGCATGATTGGTATATTTAAAAGCTCATTACGTTTACTTCATTCAATATCAATCGACCTCAAAATGCAGTCAAGCAGTAAAATATATCATTTCAATTCATATGTTCAAAATGTCGAAATTTGTTGCATGGATTAAACCTGCCATTGGTTTATTCTCTTACACGGTTTCTTCCTTTCCGAAGTTGTCTTATTTTTTTATATATACACATGTACATATTTTTTGTTTCAGTTTGGTACGATGAGATCCATGCCCTACAACAGTCTTCCTTATTCCCAACCGGCGTTGATGTATGACGAATCTTTCTACTGAGCATTCAATAGAGTTATCGATAAAAAGGACACATTGCCTTGGAAAAAGAAATCCCAGATTTCCAGGAATCTTTAAAACACAATATAATTTATATTTGATATATTAAAGTTTCTATATATCTATGTGTTCATTGCTCTCTTATCAAAGCAAAGAGTTTCATTGACAATAAAAATAGCTCTAAATACCTTTCTCCGGCAAAACTAAAGTCGTTTAGATATAAATGTCTAATTGGTATGCTAATATGTTTAATATTTGTCACTTGTATTAAATAAGCAAAATGATTTTGTCTAATATTGTACAGAAGTCGTGAATAATTTAAGGTCTAATATGATAATGGTATGTCATTTAGTGATTGCTATTGCTCAGACACTGTTGTAGAATGTGTGTTTTACTGTGTTTACAAAGAATCTTGATAAATCATGTTATGTTAAACCAGTAATACATTTTAATTATCATTTAGATCATGATAATGATATGATATGATAATTTGAATCATATACATTACAGAAGAAAATTCCCAAATGAATTGAATATTAGACGTAGTAATCAATTCAATGCATTAAACCTAATTCAAGATAATCGAATGATTTATTATATTCAATGTGATGTATAATATAACAACTCCAATGGTTGAAAAATGTAGTTACCCACATACTTTATGTTGCAATTCAATATAGAGCATCATATGAATGAATACACCCAAAAACTATGTAACATCAAAAACGCTAGGTATGGTGTTCAACAATTTTGCATCGAGTTAAAGAAGAAAAGAAACTATGTATTTTTATAAACTATTTATGAATAATACAGTATTACATTCGGATACACTCAGATGTTATAATCAAATAAGATTATTGTAGTCATTTTGACTTGTACCAATTTAATTGAAATGAATAAAATATGTTTCTTTTTCCTAAATATTGTTAATTAGTTTTATTTCGACCAGCTGTCCGAAAATTCAAAAACAACGATTTAAGGTAACCGTTACAGCCAGCGTACAAAACAAACTACAACCAGTGCGTTCGACCCATACTCCATAATTATTTTTAACGCATGCAAACGTATTTAGAATACTATGTTTCAATTATATTTGAACACAATTCGCAAATAAATGTCGGATAATGAATCGCTAGACATCGAACAATTACAAAGGAAGAAGACTGGATACAATTTCTATACAAAAACCCATTTGATCATTGGACGTAAATTAACAATGCGTGTCCATATTATCAACGTAGCCAGCATATATAATAATCAACTTCGCGTATGTTGATCATTAGATTACATTTCATCACCAACACTAAAAAACATCTGACTTTGTTTTTTTTATTCCAAGACTTGATTAATATAGAAGCCTCTACTCTAGCATCCCGTACAAAAATAGTGAATGAGAATAAAGGCGCACACAAATGATAAAGAGCTCTCGGATCACAGATTAATTAATTAATCGTTTGATCCGCCGTATTCAATAGTCTCAATAAATACCCTTTATGGTGTTAATAGGTGACCTGATGCTTATAGCAGAGAATTATATAAACTGTTACTAAATTCATTGTATACACTGCCATGAAATGAAAAATAGTTTTCTATGCAATAAGCAGTTGTTAGATGTGTTAGATATATGATCACTTTGATTCATAATTACCAGCATGCATCAAGTCGCATATTTCTTTTTTCCTTTACCAACTGAGGGTTCATTTAATCTTTCGGTCGCTTATGTGATTGGTTCTCTTGTTGTTGACATCTTCGTTGTAATTATAAACTTTTGAAAGTGTACAAATACATTTAATGTCTTTATATCTTAATCTAAATTATGACAGCTAAAACCATTATTCATTTTATCAAATAATTATTTTGCCCAGTCTATTTGAGTGAAGCATTTATAGAATATAGTGGTGCTGTAAATTGTACCTTTTAAATGTTATATCTTTCAATTTCAAGTAGTTGCCACATTCAGAGCATTTTTCATCTAAAATGTCTCGTCAACGGAGTGACCTCTGCAACAGCTGGAGGCGACATATCCCTACCTAATTACATGATGCAACATTTGGAGCATAGCAAGCGATAATAACTCAAAACAGCGGACTATCATTGTACAAAAAATATATTCTCTTATCCCCCTCTTATGCTTTATGAGCAAAGATTTAACTGATTTGCAAAAGAAAACAAACAATATATGTGCCAGTATTAAAGCTAAACACTTGTAGATCGCGTTATTTCATGTTATATCACTGTATTGACTAAAATATTGGAGATTATAAAACACATGCATACATGCTTCCAGGCCGTGATTCAACAAGAATTCACGCAGGAAAATATATATGTGTATTAAAGATTAAATAAGTAATGAAGTAGAACTAAATTTAGTATAAGACAAATAGAGTGCAACTATAACGTCAAATTTGTTTTATTTAAAGCTCAGCGTACACATATGCATTCCCCTCACCTATGGTATTCGTATTGAAAAGGGACTTTGAGAGAACATCATATCATAATATGTTGAAATATTTTACGGGCTTTGCGAAACATAAAGTACAAGTATCAAATGAATCTTATTCAAAGTAAAATCATGTATATCTTGAATCTTCCATCTGTATTGAGAAGTGTTATTCATAAATTTGATAAACGTCTAAGCATTTCAATAAATGAAATGCTTCTTTTAAAAAACTAATGTAAAACATAATGAAATATTGAGAAACACATTTTCAAGCAATTATATGTCAATTTTGTGCAAAACTTAATATTTGTCAAAGTGTTTATCACATTGTAAATGTATTGATTAAGTTATCTATAGAGAGGCTGTGTAACAAATATTTTCGGGATATTTCCAAAAAAACACTTTTCGCAAACCACCCTGTGTGAATTGATTTTTTATAAGCGCAATGCTTTCAACCCCTTAACCGTACACTCAGTACCGGGGGACAGATACAGTTGCAGAAACCATCCCAAAAGAACGGATCCCACTTTAAATCATCCACCTGAAGCATAAACAAGCCATGTGCGAAAATACTAAAAAATCATCCATTTGAAATAGACCGTAGATACCTGTATTCTTAGATGTAGGATATCAGATACACATAGGAAAACACTTTCCCCGAACATGGTTACATGCAAACTTTTCGGGACACTGTTCTTTTGAGATTTGTACTGCAAGTCTGCAACCGTATCGATACGGAGTGTTTCCATTAAAAACGGGGAATATAACTAATTATTATGCCCAAATTATCAATTAGAAACCGTAGATGAATACTCCCTAGGAATAGGAATGACATGACCCAACTGCTTTAAATATATTATTGTAATCTTATAAAAAAAACGAAACACGCCTTGCTTAACCAAAAGTGAATAAACCCGGATTGTTGACATTACCAAATATTACGACAAAATGATATGACAAAGGTTGGTTCATCTTAATACAAGATAACAAAAGGAAGAATCTGTTTTCAGAAAACTGCTTTAGGGTCACAAATACGCAGCGTTGGACATTAACTTCAAATCGATGTCCGTGCTCGCGCGATTATCTCTAAAAGGTTAGTCGCGCGGCAAAAAAAGTTAGTCGCGCCACACCATTTAAAGGAGTTATATTCTTCGAACTAAAAAAATGGTTTTGCATTAATATTCTATATAATCGTATCGATGAAAAATTGATAGAATATATCGTTAAATTTTATATTAGTAACCAAACAAAATAATAAGGTGGCCATGCTATCTTTCCAATGTTCATGTAAAAAATCAAAAGTTATGGGCTTCGAAGCAGTCTTTCTGAAAGCCACCTATCCAAATGACGTACATATCTAATAATCATTTTTTGCCTAACGTTCAGCATCTTTGCAATCCTAAAGAACGTTTATCGTGTTTCGCGTATGCTATGTATTGTTATGAAGACTTCCATATATCAAACGACACTCGTATTGACTGAACAAAACGTGTACGTCAATTTTAAAACCACAATTGTATATGAAAAAATTAGGGAGCGCCGAAGGCGCGCGCGAAAAAACAATGAAATTTGCAAAGAGGGGGACATAGATACCCTAGTGATCCTGAGTTAAAGAAAAAATGGATAATTGCAATAAAAAGAGATAAATGGACTACGATAAATAGCAGTGTTGTTTGCAAGGAGCATTTTAAAAAAGAAGACTATATAACACATACCTACTATGGAAAAGATCATCGGTTAACTATATCAAGGGTGTACCTTAGCGGGCGCGCGACCGTCGTTTCGGCCGCGCGACCGTCGATTTTGGGAATGTCGCGCGCCGCGCGACCTTCATTTTGGGAGTTTGTGTTAAGATTTTTAGTACCATTTTATATACGTTTTTAACTTTTGAATTAACATAAACGTTGTTAAGTGCGATTTAAATAGTAGTAAGTTCATTGCTTTACAGATAGAATTATCCAAGTATGGAAGCAATTTTTCGCTCCAAATGCTGCACCCATGGGCGCACAATATCCAGTAAAATGCGCCCGGAAAACGATGGCACGCACAGGCATATATGTGGGTTGGATATAAATGATGATATAATATAACCTATGGTTACCTGTCAACTGAACTCTGAACTATATGGAATATAAAATTTTGAACGCGAGCGGCGGAGGCGTTAGTGAATTTTAATCAAAATATCCAATTTGCTAATAAACCGTTTCATTTATTTGTGTAACATCAATGAGTTTATTACTCATGTCACTGATAACGAAAACATACTAATTGAAAAAAACTATGATGATTTAAAGAACCTGATTTATTCATCTAAAATTTAAAAGAAACCCACAAAAACATTGATTTCGCTTGGCACACACATGCGGATGCTCTATTCACATGACCCACTTAGACCCCTGCAGCCTCTAGTGTGAGTTTTCGGAAACAGCATGTACGCCTTCTAATTGTTAAAGTGTTGGAGGCAAAATAAGAAGCACCCTAACACTCCTCTCTCATAAATTATTTCACGCAATGAATTCTGAGTTTTTACATCAAAACTGAAAAAGAACCTTTTTCAAATGGTGGATCGTGAGAGCTCCTGTAAAAGCCCCTACCTAAAATGCTCGAGTACCGAAAGAGTATATACGCACACCGAAATCCCTCATTGTAAAGTAACTCGTAAAATATGAATAAATATTTAAGCCTGATAAGAAGTAATATTGCAGTTTTATTACATATGTTTTTTTTTAATATCTCTTGCCGTTCCAGATAAGCATGGAAATGTATTTCGTCTGGTGCACTAATATTTTTACAGCATTTTCCGGCTATTTTTTTTGTCATACTACATGTTTTTATATAAATGTATGCGGGATATGAACTGCATCTCTTATGTTTCAATTTAATACAATAAATCGGGTTAAAGTCCAATCGACTGATATCGTTCGAGAAAAGAGACATCATTAGTTTTTATTAAGACAAATAAATTATACCGCACATATTCACTGTAAAATCATAAATATTTCGATTCAAGGTTCGTAGTTTTATTTTTGCATGTCAATCATTCATTAAAGAAAACAAGTATAAAAGGTGGGCGATAAAAGGTGTTTATGAAACAATTTAGCCGTTGTTATGTAACATGATTTACCTGTTCCAGGTATGTGAATAGATGAAATGCAATGCTTTACCAGCTTGAATAAGTATATATTTTGTAGGAAATAAAACCAACCAAAATTCTCCCTATTTCAATATAAGAAGGCAACCCACTGCCATCGCTTGCCTGTGAATGGTGCGAGAAGAGCTTTTGAATGGAATGCTTTAAGACTCGGTTCCATCATCAAGGCTTAAACCATATGATCCATTAACGATCTTATGAAACTTGCCAAAGAACTTGTACATAATCCGTTGAAATCGGGGGTCTTACATAAATGCTTCCCTGTTATAATTTCAAGGTTTGAAATGATAAAATAATGGAAATGGAATAGAGTAAACAGTTTTTAAATAAATATGTACTCATACGATTACTATATTTAAGATGGAAAAACCAACGCATCATAAAAATCTATTTCAACGAAAATTATTAATATGTGTTTATATTCATCATAATGCAGATCCACATTCCAATGTCGTAGTGCAACCCGCACATGCAAGTATGTAATATTTCAAGATGTGATTGCCGAAGACCGAAAGTGTATCTTTGTAACAAATCAAGGATTTTTTAATGTTTCGGAGCACGGGAGTTATTTAGATTGGACATGAACCAAACGAATAACTACAACTTTTAAACTTCACTTTTTTACAACTTCACAAACGAAACTAATTTCCATACTCCCTAAACGAAGCTTTTACTCCTCCTCGGCGGTTAATGGTCTTTACAGTGTTCAATCTAGGATTGTGATTTAGTGCGTGGAAAAACGCACTCAATTTTTGGGAGTGCGTGATTTTGAAAATCAGTGCGTGATAAATTCATGTATACACCCTTATACGTATATATATACAAATGTATATATATATATATGTATTATTTATATAAACCTCTATACATGTACAGTATATGGATTACCGGTTTATAAATTGAATAAAACAACGTTAAATGCATAAAATAATCTTTTGCGAATAATCATGCACAGCGTTTGACATAAACTCGAAATCGACGATTAAGGCCTCATGATCGCGTTCGCGCGACAAACTCGTAAAAGTTTGTTGCAATCATATCATATGATTATAACAGCAGAAAACAATGTTTAAAAAAATATTGCGACAGCATAAATGTTATGGCGATTTTTTTCGATTTCGGAACAGTTGAATATTTCGACGTCCTACTTACCCACAACAAGTTTGGAGCGCTGAAGGCGCGAGCAAAAATTATGAAGCGATTTGACTGTTCCACGAATGTTAATATGGCACGTTAACTAGCAAAAGCTTAGTCGTGAAGTAGGCTGCTTACTTTGAAAAGTTAGTGGTGCATCCCAAAAGTCGCGATCGTACGACCGCTGATGTCAAACGATACATGCATGACAATTTTAATAAATCTTTAATTTGACCGCTTTCGATCCGTTAACAAATCTAAGAATATAGAGATTACTACCGAAATGAAACGCACTTCTAGTCACTTAGAAACTAGAACTACTAGTTAAGATGTTTTAAGCTCAAAATTATAATCTTCATTTAGTGAACAATTTTCGGCATTTCAGTTGCTACAGTCAAGTTCAGCTTAAACCTATGATTAATGAAATGATAACACGTGGTAAAATTTAAAGAGATATCGACCAAACTTCTAGAAATCCAATATTGTCATATATCGCTATCATATATTTAAATTGTAATTATCGTGGTAAAAACGCACTGCTTCAAAAACAGTGCGTCATTTTGAAAAATGAGTGCGTGAAAAAAACGCACTCGATTTTTCGGAGTGCGTGATTTTGAAAATCAGTGCGTGATCACGCACAAAACGCACTCTAGATTGAACACTGTATCATTAGCATACGAGTAACGACTTCGTTCTCTGTTTATCTTTTGTATACAGAAGCATGACTGAGCGTAAGAAGTACGCGGTGAAAAGGACCGAAGAGCTAGAGTTCGGTGGCAAGTTAGGAGCACCTTTCATGATATGCGGCCTTCCGGTTGCTGTCTATGCCATCAATTTAGCTTGCTCAAAGGTAACATATTTTATGGATAAATAAGATTTAGCTTGAGGGAATTCTAAAAGTATAAACGTCTCCTTCGTAAACCGCTAACAAAACATGGCTGAAAAATGGGAAGTCGAAATGATTCTCTTTTAAGTTTTGTGCTTGAATATGGAATAATATGTTTTTCAATTTCTATGATTTAGTATTGCGTATTATGTTTTACAAAATGTTGTGAGATAAATTGTTAATATATAAGAAAACATATAACAAAAATTAAACTTCTTCTACATCCTCAACAAAGATCCCATACTTTCTAAATATAATTTCATCTAATTAAGTATTCAAATATGTTTTAGGATGCATGCCAGGTGTGGCCGTTACCAGAGATTCCCACAGACATCAACGTGTATTTCTCCTGGCGTGCTGTACAGATCTTCTTTGGCTGGTTCTTGTTCCAAGCTTTGCTCTCACTGATTCCCGTTGGAGACGTTCGCGAGGGCTTACCGTTAGCTGATGGCACTCGACTTAAATATAAGTGTAATGGTGAGGATTTTCTTTAAATTGTTCATGCATATGACAATGGATGAATCTAATGATATAATTATAACAGGTTTAGTGCAATTGTTAGCGCACTC
>LQRL01113598.1:0-11739 GCA_001703475.1 Hydroides elegans
TAATGCCCCTCAGCATAAACCCTCAACCCCCCAACAATCAGGGCTCTAATCCGATTAGCCTCGCAATATCGATCTTGTCCCATACCCCACCCTATGTAGTTAAAATGATTAGGACTCGGATATTCACTGAACCCGACGTGATTTTCAAACATGTATATGTTTTCCCGACCCCTTTTTTTTTTTATAAAAAAGGAGTGTTGTGATTTACATGCATGTGTTCCATCAAAGTTATTTTAGACTTTCTATGAATCACACTGCTAAGAAGCTTATGCAAGAAACATATGATAATGTTGCAATTTAACTTAGATGGGTGTATAATGATCTTATATGCAGACTCTCACTGAATTATATTTTGATCAGGATATACTGAGAGCATTAACTTTGAATTCGTGAATATATGTCCTTAAGAATGTGACAAAATCTTTATAAGAAAATGGACAACAAAATATCCTAAAATGGCTAAGTGTTGTCAACGGGCATATGCCAAGAAATATCCGGATACTCTGTTAGTTCACAATGGAGACTCAAACACTGATATCGCTAAGAACTTATCATCCAATTTCCATGCCATCCGCATAGACCATGCAGTCATCCCAGATGAAGTACCTGCCGGAGCGACACGTTATAGCTATATCTGTGAATTCATTGACTCGTTCAAATCAAGCCAAACCCAATCGAAACCTCAAAGACCAACGCTCATATTGGTTATCTTGTCTGAAAATTGTGGCGGATTTCTGGAATTTGTGATCGAACGAGGGATAGAAACATGCTTGATAATACCAATAAGACAGAAAGGTGTAGCATTACCAAGATTGATCTCGCATCTGTCGAGTATAGAGTTACAGGATGAACAGCTTTTGGACAAACTTCTGAAGTCTTTGGGTGGCCAACCAATTTCAGGTTTTTATCTTTTAATCATTTTTTTAATGAGTAAATTTTGTAACAGTTATTGAGCTTATAACAGTACTGTCTTGGGGTCTGTTCACACGGGAAGCGGCAAGGAGCGGTAGCGGCAAATATACTTATTTGCTTTTTATAGGATGAGCGGCGCCCTTTGCCGCTTGTCCAGTATGTCAGCCGCTGACGCTCCTTTCCGTGAACAGACCCTTATTGTACTCACTATGGAACAAAACAAATGTGTTAATTTATTTAAGGAGTCGAATTATTGAATTCATGCTAAAGGGCCTGGCCATACATGTATATGACGTTCCAAACTCGTTGAATGACATTGAATTTTATAAACGGATTAAGGGGCGATGTTATCAAATCAATGTAACAGATTCAGTGGGCTTTACGAAAAATAAATTGAAAGGCAAATTTTAGTGTTTTTTTCTTCGAATAACGATGGCCTATTGAAATGTGCTTATTACAGATTGCAAGACGAAACTACTGGGCCAGTACGTTGAGCTTATGGACACAAACCTTTCGTTCTACCAACCCCTTGCCATAAAGGTCTATGCGAGCAGTAATAACGGGAGCCGAACCCCAAACACCAAAACTGATGAATGTATCAAGATGCATTACCAATTTACTCGCCAAGGCAGAGCAAAAAAGGTAAGGTGTGTTCAACTTTTTTCAACTGATAGAATCTTTAGAATCTAGAGAAGCATCTTTCTATCTGGCATAGACTTCTATCCCGCAGTCGACGACAATACCTATATATTGAAAAGAAAGATATTTTCCAGAGAGACAATTTAGAGCTCAGGCCAAACACATTGCGATTTTCATTGTTTTATGTTCATTCAATTATCAAGGATTTATAATATTATCGTTCCTTGCGATTTCATAAACAGCGAGAAACAATGCAAATGGCCTATTTCTTAGTTATCAAGACTTGATTCTTAACTTTAAAATTAAGCCTTAAATAATAAGATTGCTTTGTAGGAAAGCATGTTATTAACCATTATTATTTTGGTTTAATTCTCTAGATTAAACGTTTACGAACTATTTGATCCGTTAAAGCATATCATGATAATTATCTAAATTTCAAGAACAACTTGGATGTGAAAATAGTTCCTGAAATCACGGTCGCGGAGGAAGACGGAGGTCTTGGCGTGATAGGGCAATCACAAAACCCAGTCAAACCTTCCGATGTTGTGTTTTGGTGGCGAGATACTGATTCCAAGAAGGACGGAGAAGAACGATTCTGGTTTCGATTCCGCCAACAAAGCACAGCCTGTCATGTTTATGTCCAGTTCAATTTGGAAGTCTGTGAGATGGATCCATGGTAAGAAAACTATTTTATTGTTGTATCTCTTTCTTCGTATTGAATAAATGGATATAATATGATATCAAACTAATATTCGGCGATATTAATCTCACATGAATGTTCATTTGTTTTATTTCATACGGCACCGCACATGCAAAAACATATAAAACTGCTTATCTTGTTCATATGCCTTTCTATACATGCACTTTTGCGGTTTTTTGTAATCAAATTCGACGTTGTTTTCTCTACGTAGTGATACTGGTAAAGAGAGACAATACACCATAGTCGACAGTAAGTGCGTGCACTTCAAAACGAGTGCTAAGAAAACCTTAAAAGTTGAAAAGAAGACTACCCTTCATTTAAGTGGAAACGAAGGCGATGTAGAAGAGGATAAAGTCATCTGCAGAAGAATCAGCAAAAGGACCCAAAGACAGCACAGACAGCGCAATAAAGAAGAGAGTGAGTACAAGGCATATATTTTAGCGTTTTATGTAGACCTTCTAGAAGAATTCGACTAAATTCCCTGAATAGAATTTACGAAGACATGTGTATACTATATATAACCACATTTAGTGTATATAACCACAAACAAATTACCACGTGTGTATTTAGAAATGACAGCACAGCAAAAACTAAATTCAATGGTCACATTGAATAATTATTTCACGGTACATTACTGCTGATGACGCACAACCTTTTTGTCTTCTTGGGTTCACATTCTGTTTTTGCTTATTTCATGGCACCTGTTAAAACAGGTACATGAGTACGGAGTCGTTTCGTGTTACCGATCACAGTTCTATTTAATGCCATGCCATAGACCTGGGTACAATCCAAAAACTGAAGGGTACCCGGAGACACATTTTTTTGAAAAGTTGTAAAATCACCTTTAAACAGCACATTACGTAAAAGGGTTTTCACTTTCCAAGACAGCTGGGCTATTTTTCCTGGGTTAGCCAGCTTGAAACTTAAAATGAACCCCTATTGCCAGAAAATATTGAACCTGGGGTGCGCAACAGTATAAATTATCAGGCTATGTATGTCTTACATATAAGAGCAAACAGGGGGGCGTGCGCCGGGTGCGCCCCCTCTAAATCCGCGCCTGATTGCGAAAATTGAACTGTTGACTATGACCAAATTACCTATTATATCTTGCAAGAACCATTCAGAACAAACATAAAACTGAGAGCAATTATTTCATTCACCAACCTGCATTGTATTGCTGTATTGTATTGTATTATCTAAAGTAGGTCGTTTCAGCGCAATCAACGATGAAACCATCAATGTTGGTTTGAATGTGGCGATTCGACGTTCAACCATACCAATTAGAATGAACATTAGTATAAATAATTTAATCATATCTTTGACATGTCTATTTTGATCCACAGTCTCCAATCCAAACAAGATAGAGCTTCGAGACTTGGAAGTAGTTCTCTACGAATCCAAATCCCGCTTTTGTAAGAATCCCAAGAAACGAATTTTCAAATCTACAGGTATGGTACATATTTCCTGCAATTCACAACATTTAAAGAATATCATTTGTATGCCCTTGAATGACTTACGATACATCAACATGGTTTTTGTGATTTTGCATTTTATGATATAAATTTATATTTCCTGTAAGTCACACCATTTGAAGAATATTTTTAGTATCTACATCTGGTACAATAAATATCGAAGCAGTATGTGCTACATGCTATTTGGTGCTATTTTGTATCTGAACTCGAACTAGACAAAACAGCATAGGTGTTTTGTGCTTTAGTGATTTCACATTTTTATTTAAAGCATATGTCGAACTCTTTTTTATAATCTAACAATTATTGAGCTTCTAACTCCCCATTAGATGGTAAGATCACATTTAGTAGTTTTCATATATCTTTATTTGTCGATATATTTTTTTACATATCAGGTGTGTTTGCAAATGCCAACTTTCAAAATATGATGGCTAATCTTGAAACACTTGGTGAAGGCAGTACAGGTACCGCGACTTGAGAGCAAACCTTCAAGCTATTTTATATTAGACTATTTGTATGAATGAAATGAATAGCCATCATTTAAATTTGCTAAATTTGGAGATACATACAATTTTTCATAAACATAACGTAATTATGA
Source organism: Hydroides elegans (assembly GCA_001703475.1). NCBI lineage: Eukaryota > Metazoa > Annelida > Polychaeta > Sabellida > Serpulidae > Hydroides > Hydroides elegans. The sequence continues at coordinate 4,319 of LQRL01113598.1, forward strand.
TTAACCTTGAAACACTTGGAGAAGGCAGCACAGGTAGAACTACCGGAAATTCAGAGCATACGTTCAAGCTATTTTATATTATTTGAATTGATGAATAGCCATAAATAAAACTGGCTAAGTTTGGAGATAATTTAGTACATTATATTTGTCACAAACATAACGTAATAATAATTAGTTTTTTGTTTATTGTAACTTTCGTTTTCGATTTTTTGCAATATATTTCTAATATGTAACCAATGATACAATACATTTAAATTACTGTATAATTTCAGATGGTTTCAATGAATTCCACAACACTGCATCTGCATATCTGACCAACGGGGTCGATTCAAAGATTCCCCTGAAATATAGGATTGATGCAAAAGTCGCCATTTTCATTAAGGTAGAATCGCTATGTCTATGTCATCAAACGAATAGTGATATTATAATATTTTTAGGCAAATTGACACAATGACCAACTTGTTCGCTATGATGCATCAATGGGGTTTTATCGAAGCATAGTTCGGTTAGATAAACCAAGCAAATAGATATTTTAGTTAACCCCTTAAACCATTAATGTTTTCATTACTGCTTTCTTTACACATAGAAACCTACATACATCAATGCTTACATGAATATGATAAAAAAAAAATAGAACAAATCCCCTTTATAATAATTCATGATAATATAGATGGCCGGAATCGCCCACTATCGTGGCAAATGGGAAGACGCTAAGACACAAATGAAGGAAGCAAGACGCCTGTTGAAGAATTCCAACACAATCTCCACAGCTCGTCTCGAAGCCAGACTGTGCTATTACATGAGTGCAGTGTATCGCGAAAGGAAAGTGTTTGGGAAGGCCGAGGAGTGGATCAACAGGGCACAAGAGGTATATAAAATTGATTTTTTTTAAGGGAAGTCCACACCCTCATGGCAAAAAGGGATTTTAGATTTCCATAAGAGGAAAATAACCCATCGCGTTTCCGCAAGTCGATGTTAGAGCGCGCAGTATCTCCTGCTACTTCCCCATGAATCTTGAGATGATTAAGATTTTGTTTACAAATCATTTATGAAAAAAATGAAGATAAGGCATGTGACATAATTTCGACAATAATGATATACCACGTAAAAAGGAAACAAACATGTGCTGGAAATATCACTAGAAGACATTTTTGGCCCTAAATAGACCTGGTATTTTCCACTGGTCAATTAATAAGCAAAATAAGCCATATTCCAAAACACAGTCATGAATAACGCAGTTGTCTGTCACCAATATTTAAAAATAAATCATATTGCTTTTCTTTTGACAGAAATTGGACAAAGTGGACCCTTGCGTCGATACGGCAAAGGGCTATTACAACGCCGGGAAACTTTACATGAAAATGCTGACACATTCAAAACAAGCCGCGAACGGCAATTCAAGCGCTTATCAACAAAAGGCGGTCGAGTGTCTCCTGATGGTAGGACTTCATTTATATGGTAAAATATAATTTGGTCTGATTTTGTTGTTTTTTCATATCAAGTACTTTCTTTTTACAAATAGACCTACATGTCGTAGCATAACGACCGTTTATTTTATTCTTGTTGCGCAAATAACCTTAATCATCAATCAATGAATTCAGTTCAATAGAAATATGTAGTTATAGAGAAAAAATAATAAGACGCAATCAACAATTCGGGCGATATTATTAATAAGATACCACGATAAAATGTTTAATCCATGGTATTCGTTTATCATTCATCTTTTTCCATTTTGTCATATCGTTGATTAAATACGACGACAGAAAAGAAAATTGGCCTTGGACATATCACTATTTTCTAATCATACACTCCACATACCCCCAACCCTCACAGGCCATCCAGCACTGGTGCTACGAGGCCGAGCCGGACCAAAAGCAAATCCGTCGCTGCCTTCTAAACCTTTCGAGCACCGTTATCCACTCTCCACAAACGGTGCAAGGAAGAGATCGCCACGTGACTCAAGGGCAGGTGGATGAAGCCAAGAGGATTCACAAGCATCTGGGGTCAAAGGTGCTCAATGGGAGGACGGAGTCGATGCGACATCAGATTCAGGTAAAACTTGGTTCTTGTCGTTATCTATGTCATATGTTTGGTAAAGAAGTGCAAAATAACGAAAGTTTTTATCAAAGTGCTTAAAATAGCCATAAAGGACCAATACACTTACAGCATTTACATATAGGATTACACAATTTCAATATTATTTATGAGTAATCTTTATAAGGAGTTATTATCTAATATATGGACATTCGGCGATTTTTCATATCTCATCGTCATATGACCGCCACTCAAAAACATTGTCACACTTATAGTTCATAAGAGGTTTGTTAACACTCCTACACCTAATGTACCAATTAGGCTTCTATTCGTGTTTTTCTTTTCAGGTCTGGATCAGTGAAAGCGAGGTGCTATTTCGTGAATATTGTCTCAAAGTCGAAAATTGTCCTTCATTCAAGAATGGCTCCCCAATCACTCATAAATGCACCTGCTCGAAATCCGGTGACTGCTCAAAGAAATTCCAAGAATGTACAAACATGAAGGAAGGATTGATCTCGCTGAGAACGTGCCTCAAACGAATAGACGTTGCGATCGAAATATCGAATAAATACGCATTGAAAGACGGGAAAAGTGCACAACCTTTCGCAAATGAAATCGAACAAATCCTGTTTCGATACCATCCCGACAAGATAGCTGAGGAACCACAAACGAGTTCTGAGTCGTCAACGGGAATTTCGAGTTGTCATAGCAACGTCGGGAATACGGAAACCGAAGGCTCTGCTTCGGACCAAGGTCCATATCGAGCTATCGGGATCGAATCCGAGGACATTTCGGACGCATACCAGAGCGACGCATCCGCTATTTCGAACTTGTGATGTACATTTGCGTTTCTGGCATTTTAGCAATTTTGCTAAACTTAACTTGAAGTAATGCCAGAGCATACACCCTCAGTTGCATGATTTTTCATTGTAACAGCCAAATTCGGAAACTAATTGGTAGTTAAGTTAGCAAAAACGACACGAAAAAGTTGTTTAGATGAAATCAAATCCTGGATGGGTTTTCCCTTATAAAAGGAAACACCGTGTAATCAACCAAAACAACACATCCCTTTTGCATATTCGGGTTGGATGATCCTATAGATATTATGAAAGTAGTTACATTTTGAAAGTTTCCATTGGTCTACATGTATCCCGGTGAACACTTTTGATATATATTTATATGCATTTTTGCGTGATGTTTTACCACATATATTTATCTCATGAGGAAGTTGCAATCGTTTTATTGGTGAACGTAGATAGTAATGAGAAGTAGGACATCCTATCCATATTAACAATCCTTGTCATATTTAAGGGCGATGACGTTCAGATATATAGAGAAAATGTATCTAATGTTGTCCATTAAGGTACGGTTACACAAGAAGATTTTCGCAGCTTTTTTTTCATCTAACAACCCCTTTCTTTTGTTATATAGGACCCCAGCTTTTTAAATACAAGGAGCGTATTTCATGTGGGGTTTCCAATTAGGAATTAGTTTAAAAGCAGGGTTTGTAAATGGGAACGCTCGAAATTGCTTCCCATGTAGCGTTATATATGGTGTGATACGAGTAAAAGCCCTATGTGTTAATGTTGTTTAAGTTTAGAATGGACATATTTCATTCTTTAATATTATGTAGTAAAACATAAAGTTTATTGCTGTCGAAAGCTCGTCATAAATGTCTATTTATCATTAGTTTTTAGATATGCTGGCTTTATATAAACATTTAACAGCAAATTATATCAAAAGGTATAAATAGCGTCTTTTCTGGCAAATTCATTACCCTGAATTGCACCAACCTTTATAGATATTTCTCAGGTTTTTTTAAAGTTTAATTAGCAAGCAAAATTGAAAAACAATACGACTCCAGCATAGGATATAATGAATGGCCGTCAACAACATTTCTTCTTATTGTGTGCATATGTCTATTTTAGTTAATAGAAGCTTGCATGTGTATACCATATCCATGATTTAATTGATAAATTTCATTTGTTTCAATTCTCGCAATTGCCTTGACTACTAACCTCCTTCTGGCCATAAATATTCATAGATATTGCCCCCCTCTCAAAGTGTTCTGAAATTACTCGTATAATATCATACTGCATCGATTTTTATTTATAAAAACAACATAAATGTAAAAAAAATCCTTAATGTTATATTTCGAGGTCAGAATGCTATAAAACAGGACTGGTGCATTCGATATTACATGTTCATTTCAACCAAATCGATCTTGTAATACTTGCATCAACATCCTTATTACATGAATGAATTTCAATATTATTAATGGCGCAACGATATAAGCTATTTCTTAAAGTCTTTTTACGTCACATAAATCTATAATTAGCGAAATTTTAATGCTTACATCAGCATTCTAACTAGACTCTACATGAATGAATTTTAATATTAATAATTGCGCAACGACCTAGTTCTTAGTGTTTTTGCGTAACATGAATCTATAATTAGCGAAAAAGCAAAACAATACTCATATCCAGATTTATATTTATCTATAAGTACAGGTCTCGTTTTAAACAAGATCAGTATAGATGTACCAGAAAACAGTTTCTATGTTTGCATATTTCCTCTGTGCGTTTAAAGAACAATCGAAGTAGTAGATATTTGACAGTTCTGCAGAAATTGGTCTTACATATGGCGAACTAGATGACAGTTCTGCATAAATTGGTCACCTCTTTTTCCCTATCCTAATATAGATGACCAATTTATGCAGAATTTTCATCTAGTTCGCTATATGTAAGACCAATTTATGCAGAACTGTCAAAAATCTACTACTAATCGAACAGGTCCGGGGATTTTAAAGTTGTTATTTATGCTGATTTATCTCGGACATAACTTCTCAATTGCATAAATATTTCTTATCAATCTAAGTTGTTAGAAAATATATAATATTTGTGTGAACGAAATAAACAATATACGTAGATACACATAAAATAATATACATATATAGATTTAATTCGTTGACAAATGAGAACGTTTTACTAGAATATGGCCACTGTATTCTTGATACATTTTTATTCAATGTTTATTCAATGATAATACACTATTCAGCTAAATCAAGTTTAATGGTTGCTTTTTAAAGTTGTCCATACATTTAATCGTCACGTGCTTGTTAAGATTTTTTTCAAGCAAGCAACCAACTGCTAGCTGATTTACACCCCATGCTTTTAATAACACCGGAAAATACTCAAACGTCTATTCTTCATCAGCAACTGCATTATTTTCCAAGTAATGGTCGATGATTCGAGGACGAGATTATTCCTAATACATCAGTAAAATGCGATACTCGATCATATATGAATACACATATGAAATTATATGAAAGAATTTCTGGCTTTATTATGTAATAATATTAATGAATGTCTTTTGTAGGCGGCTTTATTACCCTTCCCTGAGATTATACTAATTAATTATATATATTTTTGAAATCTCGTTATTATTAAATACCAGGCTAAACAATGCGCCGAATAAAATCACACACCACGCCTATATATTTAAAACACATTTTTTTTGGTTATGTGTCGGGACATGTCCTATTTTTGTTGTTGTCTAAAACACATTTGATGTAGGTGCGCAATCGTTTCATCCCCTCATTGTCTCTAGAATGGGGTCAACGAATGGCAATTGTGTAGAAATCCATTGAATGAAATTAACTACATTTATACATTTTTACAAATGAGATATCAATACATAAAATGTTAATGATTTGATTCCTCAAGCCTATCTTAATGTGAAATAATTATAAAACATCTCATGATCCATGTAAAAGATAGCAATAATATCATCCCTCGATCTATTCCAAATCCCAATTCAAAATCGCGATGCTGATATAATTTCCTGGTTCTCATTTGAACCTCGTCTATCCAACATTTAAAATAGACTAAACACGCGCACGATATCAACATAAACCCGATATATCACAAAGCCACTCCCTTAAATATGATATTAAAATGTCATTAAAATATTATATTACTAGATAATCTAGATAAATAAACTAGTTTACCTTTATTGGATGACAATATACATATCATTATAACGCCCTGTTAAGAGGAAATAGATATGCAATGATATAGTTTATGATTAATATGTTCCCATGTGTTTGAATTAGAGCATATTAGTTAGAATATATGAAAGCTTTTGCAACATAACGTTTTCAAAAGGAAATAGTTCGATATTGCAAACGTTTGAATAAAATTGTCTGATAATTTTGTCAAAATGAATTTCATAATATCTGGATCAACAAAGCCATCCATATATGCTGGATATAGTCTTTTGTTAGTAATAGGTATGTGTTTCCCAGAACAAAAAAAAAATGGTTCAAACCTAGTTTAAGCAACAATAACACGATGCTCTGTGTAAAATAATTTATGCATCCACACTCAATGATGCAAAAGTTATTTTGCATTGATTATTCATTGTTATTTATACAAGAGGTGTTCAGTTTAATTTGTTACACTTTTCATTTTGCTATAAAATGAAAACTATAAAACTAACAGAGTTCTAGTTTTAACATATGTTTGACGGTGGATTGATGTCTATAATATATAAATCTTCAGCGTTTTGGCCAACTGCGAAGAACCCTATCAATAACATTATGGTGGGGTCGCTCCAGATAGTTTTGAGAGCATGCTTCAAACCAGCTAGGGTCGGTAAGGATTTCTTCCGTAGCTCCCTTGTGAAACATATTTTATATCGGCGTCGTCGAGTCACTGCAGCGTCCATATTGTCGTATGTGAAGATGAGCTGCCTTGGTAGAACACCATGTTGCTTTAAAATTATCCTGGAATCTAACGCGGTACATATTTTCTCACAAAAAGCCCCAGACCTTTTTGAATATAGATATCCAAAGTCACCTACACCTTCTTATCGATAATCACAAGGCTAGTTTTCCCGTGAGCACTCACTCCGGCCATAATCATGATTCAAGGAGCACATTCTTTGCGTTTGACTGACTCAATATTATACTCTTGTGGTTGACCCTGTCCAACGTAATAAACTCGTATTTTTTCCATAATTTCCACATAGATAAAACAGTGCAAAGTCAGTTATAACATAGTTTCTCAATTTCCTTGCGTTGAGTATCAGGTACAGCCTCCAGGATCTTTCCCGTCGTTTTTCAACCGTGGCTTGAGTATGCTGATGAACTTTCGGCTTTTTCTTTACTCGACATTTGATTATGTAATTTATAACATGATCGATACTTCCTCGATTCCATTCTATTAAAATTCGCAATATCGCGTTTGGTGGCTGGGTCTGTTTTGAAGATCATAATCCGGATCTTCTTTTTTTTTGTTTTTGGAGATTTTTATTTGCATTTGTTTTATATAACAAGACATATTGAAACACACTGTACGCCACTTCGCATTCTTACAGGCATTCAT